>SNQJ01S0174458.1:6981-27211 GCA_010110895.2 Picea sitchensis | reverse complement strand
TTAAAGTGGGACAAACCACATGAAGGAAAGGGTGAGCATACCAAGTTTCAAAATTTGTGGCTTGGGCCATTTCTGATTGCTGAAAAGTTGGGTCCTAGTTCCTTTCGATTGTATAATCTTGAAGGGCAGCTTGACACCTACCCGGTGAATGGCCAAGCCCTGAAAAGATACTTTGCTTGATTACCACCCTTGTATATTATGTAAATATTTCTTTGGTTTGCATCTTTTATTTTCTTCCTATTTTGATTTGGATTGATCAGTTTTTATGTTTTTTTTTGAAAAGATATGCTTGCCTGTGTACTGAGCAATTCAGATTCAAATCATACAAAATTTTCTTCGCTGAAATAACTCCTGAAAAGTTGTACGAACATCAGTGATATATATTTTTGAAGTTGATATTTGTGTTTGAAAATTTTGTTGTTTGAAAGAATTTTTCTAATTTCAACCTCCGAGTGAAGTTTGTCATGATCATCTTTAATCTTTTCACGCTGTCCCTTTTCCGTAGAGGAATGACTCAAAAGGATGTCTCCCTGTCATAGTAAGTTGTTTTAGAAATAAAACGTCTCTGGAACTGAATAAAGGACTGTGTCAAAAAATTCTGATGAGGCCTGAAAAATATGTTAAAATATCTAGATTTTTCAGCGTCACCCCGCTCAGCTATACACAAAAGAAAAACAAAATAAAAATATCAATATGAGTTGTGGGAAGTGTTTGTAAACCCTCCGGGATACTGAACAGGTTCGCTGGCAGCGGGTAAATGCAAGCATGGCGCCAAGACAACTTTGTCGGGGTACTGAACAGGCCTGCTGGTAGTGAAGCAATGTCGGGTAAATGAAAATCTGCAAAAAATTATAAAGAAACCTCTTAAAATGTCCTTTATTTTGATCTAGAACTTCTTGACAGGATACAGACGTCCGAGTCGGTTAAATGGAAACCCTGTCGAGGCTATGGACGCCTGCTGGCAGCAGTGGCCATGCCAACAGTATCGAAGATTTTATCACTAATACCGTGACTTGCTGATCTTGGGACTGTTATTAGTTTTCATCTTTTAAAACATCGCTGGAAAAGATAGTAAATGATGATGTTTGTACGATTTTCTGGTGGTTATTTATGAGTTGAATTTTTCTCTGTTGTCCTAATCTGAATTTGTTTCTTTCAACAGAGATAACTGCTTCTCCCAGTGTGTCGCCATTGTTGGAAGCCAATTCAATTTTTTCAATTGCTCTATAAAGCTGCCTACACCTATGTCTCTTGAACTTCAAATTTCTGTCGCATATTGCAAAGAGACGATGTTTTCGTTTCAAGCAACATTTGCAAATTGGTTTTAATTTAGTTTTCATGACTGAAAGCGTGAAAACTCCTCCATTTTTATTTGAATTGTCGCGGTCTGCTCATTGATATGCTGATTGGTACTTACCTTTGGTTTATTTTCAAAACTATGTCAATTTGCCTATCATCGTTTTGATTACACAATTTGACTTTGATTTAAATTGATAAGGCTTTGAGCATGCAAATCCATGATTTCTACTTGATTACATAAGGGTCATGGTGGATTAAAGGTTTTTATGAATATGATCCTTATGATTTTAAATCTTTTGGCTTAATCGATTTGTTTATTATCACCTTGTTTTGAAAAACTTTGATCAAAACATTGTATTTTGTAGCAACCGCATGAGTTTTATTTCATGTTGAATGACAATGTTTGGATTTATACACATGATGCGTTGGTCAAACTTTTGGATTTTGCAATAACATTGGTTCCAATTATTACATGGTTTTGATTTTACGTTGAACGATCAAACTATACATTGGCACAATGATGTAACTGTCCACCGTTTAAACATTGGGTTGGCCGAATAATGTTAATATTGGTTATGATTGATTGAACAGGGATGGTACTGTGCCATTAATGTTTTGCATGGCGGTGAACTAACCCACCACCTTCGCACGCGCATATTGATTCATTCCCCTTTGCATGCTTGCAGCTGTTAATCCCAAACGATCTCGTTCCTGTGTGTTGATTGTGTTCAATCCGAACCCTACCATGAGCCCGAGCCATGGCGCCAGTCGTGAGGACTGAACCTAATGGCTGCCAGGCATTGTTAATGTTTGATGGCGCTTACAGTGACCTTGAGGATTTCGGGTGGCTCTCGTTCATTAGAAAGTTTGATGGTTATAACCCTAGCGTGGCTCGGCAATTTGCGATAACCTTCGATGGCTGCCGAGCCAAGGTTGGGGATGTGCAGTTGGAAATCAACGAACAATTCCTCAGTCTAGCCACCGGTCTACCTGCGGTTGGACAGAGATGGTCGAAAAATTGTAAAGTTGAGGATGTCCCGTGGACATTACTATTTCAGTCACGAAGAGTGAGCTCTTGTGACAAGGGTTTGCCTGCAAACATGCTTAAGCAGCGCTGGCACGACTTGCTCATGGTAATTAAGCAGTTCATTACTTGCGAGGGAAGGTATGGCTTCGTGTTCCTGTATCACCTTCGGCTTCTTATGGTTTTCATAGGCTATGAACTTAACATGCCTTTCTACTTGCATAGGAGTCTATTTAAAATGTCCAAAAGGTATAAACGAAACCAGGCCGAGAACAACCTATTTCATTTTGGGTTAATTAAAATGCTTATGGTTTATGAGTTGGGGTTACGTCGTGACTGTTGGGAGGATTTCCTTAAATGCAATAATTTTGATGAGTCAATCCCACCACAGGTTGATAAACCCGTGGTGAGCGAAACCAAGTCGGTAACCCCTGTCCCTTACAATGCTCTGCTACCCAAACCCCTAGCCGAGCAATCTATTGACCTACCGAATTCTGTGACCACAGATATGGAGCATGTTAAACCCATGGCTAAAAATCCCAAGACCAAACCTAATGCCAATTCTATAGGCAAGAAGAACGCCCGGTTAATCTCTCGCATGGCAAGAAACAAACCAAAAGCGCCTATCAACCCTGACCCTATTATGCTCAGTGAAGACTCTGACTCGGAAATTGAGCGTTTCCTAGCAAGCGAATTTCCCTATTCTGAAGGTCTATGTGATAAACCAGCATATGATTTTGTGAAGAACCTACCTCCCTGTTTACGAGATGATCCAAATTATCCCAGCATCACAATGCCCTGTGAAACCCCTGGTGACTCGTCAAAACCCTCTCATGTTCCATCTCAACTAGCTGCTTCACCGTGTGATTAGTGTGGTGCATGGCTGGAAAGGTATTACATTGATGTTCCAATGCTACAATCCAGAATTCAAGATCTGGAAGAGCAAGTTGCAAAGCTCTCTAGTAAGCAGGGTAAGATGCCATCCACTGACAAGAAGCAACGAACAACAGGTTCGATTTTGTTCAAGAATGTGGAGTCGGCAACAACATTCGTCAATTCAAGATTGGCGTAGCTAGATCAACCTCACTGGTATGACTTTCACCGATTTATATGACAAATTCATAAACTCTGTTTGTATCGTGGATCTGCTCTGTCACACATGCATGCACTGTTGTATATAATTTAGTTTTGATAAATCAATTTTCATTGGATTTGGTTTTGATTCGAGTGATCTTGAGATAGATTTTATTTGTTTTAAACTGGCTTCAATCGAATGCTCTGTTGATACTCTCGGTTGTTGATGTTTTCTAAACACAGGGTGTTTTGGTATTCCAATTTTAGACACAGTCAATATCCCATTGGTTATATTCTTTGCGATATGATTAGCAATTATGGTTAATTGTTGTGATTGTATATCATGTATTTTTTACCAATTTGAATACCATCCTGTTATTACATGACCGAATTGCGAATAGATATGGATCGTAGCTATTAAACCCAACCAAACTGATTCGGATTGCTTCGTCATGTTAACAGGTGGCAACAAATATATGGTCTGAATTTGATTTGAGGAATGAAATTAACTGTATCCAGTCTCATGATTTGTTTCTATATTTGAACTCAGCCATGTTCGTTTCGATTATTCACCCAGTTTGTGTTATGAATTTTGTTGATTAAATCGCGCTCTTGTATGTTGACTGAGTGTTGATCGATAACAAGATTCGTTGGGTCTATATTTATTAAAGTATGATTTTCTTTTACAACTGAAACGATTACCTATTTTTACACATGATTGAATGATATCAATCTATTGCTATGACTATAGTGAGTCAGTGACGGTTGTGATTGTTATTTGGTCCTATCGGTTAACTATATGACACTCAGCGACCAAAAACATTGGCCGAGTTTGTGGATCTTGTTATGCATGTTTCGTTTTGATTATAATCATATCGGTTTGATATTTGATTAAAACAATGAGAATTTTATGCAATGATAACCAATCGATTAAGATTGAGTTCGGTTATGACTAATCGATTTTGGATATGATGTGATTTACTTGTAATTGCATTTGGATATGAAACATTGTGGTTATTATTTAACCCGATTCTATGGCAACTAAAAACAAACGTGTATTTTTCTTTTGTTTGCATTCTTTTTGATTTGGTTTGATTTGAATGATACATTTGCTTGAGCCATTAGTAATTTGATTTTGATGTTTATTGAAAACAAATCAAATTGGATTGTTCAAAGGATTTCATTTGATTTCTATCCGATTCTATATGCTATTTTAGAATAGCTCTGAGAATCGGATGATTAACTAAAGTGCGTAGGATCATTTTGTATTTTGTTACTAAAAATATCCTTCTAACTTGATATTTGTGTCCTATTGAAGGTAAATTCGAAATTACGGTTGAGTTATGAGGAGCGGTTGGAGGATATCTTAAAGATTTCACTTGCATTTTAGATTGCTTAGTTTAGAAGATTTTGGGATTTTTCCCTGATTATGTAAAGCTGTTTGATAATTATCCACATGGATGTTTTTACCGTGGAGAGACTTATATAAACTTATGATGTTTGTAATAATGGTTATCCTCATTCATTGGGAGAACAAGGATGTGGAGTTCTATCTGTTGGAGGCGAATTGATGTTTGTCATAGCTTTTAGCTTCTCAATATATCAACATTTTGTTTCATGTTTTGTATATCACTTTATCTATGATTTATGAGCTACTTTAGCTATCTAGATCATATGCAAAATGATATAATTTTGATCCATTCGGTATCCATATCTTGTCTCTTCTAAATAGATAAAAGACATATGATTGTTAATTCCGGTTTGTGAATGACAGGTTTATCTTCCTCATAGATTGAGTTTGTATATATAAGTCCTTGCATAATGGGTTTCCCTTATTGGGAATTTATAATCATAAGATTATGATTTTCTTTTATCTCTTATTCCTATTATTAACACTTCAAGTAGCACAATAATCGTTCTGAAAATATCATGGACTAACCAGTTGCAAAATTTCTTCCTCGAGCCGGCTTAGAAGTCATCATACAGGGGACTTGGAAGATTTCCAGGTCAATTTGTTTGTTGTTTACTGTTTTGATAAAGTAGTTTAATTTAGATATAATCTTAATTAAATTTATATTAGATCATTGTTCAGTAAAATATATTAAGATTGTTTAATTTCAGTAATGTTTAGTTCCTTTTCATAAAATATAAAAATCAAAAACATATCTCTAGCTGTCTTAGGACATAAATCAATTGAGTTTGCAGGTTTTAAGTAAATACGTAGATTGTTTATAATGTATATTTGTGAATAAGTGATATTACAACTAATAATTAAGATGGTTGATTTGAGTTATTAAAGTAGTGATTAGTAGATTGCATAATAGAATAGTTAGAGTAGTTATATTTAGTTTTAGTTTGCTTGTGTCAATTTGTTTTATTAGTGTTAGTTAGTTTAGTTTGTTTTATTAGTTTATTTAGATTACTTAGCTCGGATCAATTTCTCTTTGGTTTCCATACAAAACCTTAGATATGAACCCGTTAAACTCGTCATGGTAGTCCATTCCAAATGGCTTGGGTTATTTAGACAATCCCAGACCCGGTTCCTCTCGGTTATTGGGGCGGTCAATTTCGCCCATCAACACTTCCTTATTCTCCAACTGTAGCTCCAAACTTCATCTCTGATGAACAAGTGAGTGAGTGAAAAATGAGAAGTTAGCCTCTCTTATTTATAAAATCAAGGTGTTGGTAGGTGTCTTTTTCAGCAGGGCCGACTACTCAATATGGGTGGTTATAACCACTTTAATATATTATGAGGGCCAACTTCTCATTTAGATTGTATAATTAGGTTTGAACAATCCACAAAGGGGATTAGGTCAAATTTTACAATAGCTGGCATGATCAATCCACAAGGGGATTGATCTAATGAATACATCAATAATAAATTAGAATACTCTTTGGAGTTATAATATTTCAACACATTGACTATATAAGCATTCAACATGTAGATGAGTTCCTACGGTTTTTTTGTTGTTTCTCTCAAGAAGGGAACAATGGGATTGGATTAAGTATTCTTGCAAGCCAAAGAGTATATATTCTTTAACAATCCTCATCGGATATTTCCTCAAGCATTGGGGGTCGAAAAATAAAAAAATTGAAGATACAATTCAAGACCCGGGGATGCCTTTTCAAGAGAAGGTTTGGACCTTGATCCTATTGAATGCTTGAGAGAAATGATTCTTCTAGATTTTTTTGAAGTAGCATTCAAAAGAGAAGAAGTTGATGATAGTAATGAGTAAATTTTTGAGCACCTCAAAGATAACATAGAAGAAGATGATGAGTTTTTTGAACAATTAATAAATCTTTTCCTTGATAAATACTTTATGGTCAAGTTATGTGAACAAAGAGAAGAAGAATATGACATTATCCTCCAAAATTATGAGGAAAATCCTACCCTAAATGAAACATGGGAGGTTTCTATTTCATATTATGGAGTAAATTCACTATGTGACGTTGTAACCAAGAAATATGGGTATCAGGACAACCTTCTGAATCGAGATCAATCATTCTTGATTCTATAAAAAGTTTCTAAACTCGTTAAAGATCGATCCCAGGATGATGAATTATTTCTCCAAGAGTAGTAATTACCCCATGATTCCATTGAAGAAAATGAAGGAAGGCTTGATTAAGGAATATGAGCTTGAAGAGGTGATTCATTAACAAGAATTTGATGTCTTAATCCATGAAGAGGCTCCTCATGAAGATATAATTCTTGTGTCTTGCTTCCCCCTTGACGAAGACATCCAGTTGGTGGGTAAACTATATGTACTAATTTCCCTCAATTGGTATGGAAGGCAGGAAAGTAGACTTAGAGTTGTGATACAGTATGAGTCAAGGCGGAAAGAAAAACTAATGGAAATATTAACTAACCAAGAGGATGGTCTACCCTAAGGATCAACACTCTATATCAATCTACAATTCTATTTTAAAAATGATTTAAAATACTCTAAATAAGCTACAATCCATCTGAACAATATACTTGAATTTAGATGTATATAGCAATCTTTAAAACAACAAGCTTATTAATATAAGTGAATCAACTTTTCAAAAGAAATCTATGACTATGAACAATTCATCTAAGTAAGCAACTCTCTAAATGAACAAGTAGCCTGTGGATAAGTAAGCAATATTTCAAATCAATTCTTCAAAGTGAACTCTATTCTTAAAAGCATGTCTTCAAAACTCACAATTACTTTTATCTTGCATGAAATAAACCCTAAGTTTATACTAATTTTCCTAACTAAAAGTAAAGAGTGTTGTGATAAGATTCAAATGTGATGGTTATGTCTACGATGACGGATTAAGTCACAATGGAATCTAATCACTACTGAAAATTCAAATGGAATCAATTCGATGCTAACTTCTATAGAGAAATGCAGAGTTTGAATAAGACAATCTATGGAGAGCTTTTCCATTATGAAGATATCAATGCATATTCCTAGAATTAATACAACTTATAAACTTTGTACAAAGGAATTTGAAATCAACTCCTATCATATCACTCTAATTCTTGAAATAAACCTAACAATTCATGTAAATCTACAAGAAGTAATTGACCTTCACAATTTAATAAAGTAGATATAGTTATGAAAAACACTGCCTACATAACCAAAATGTGAAGTAATTTACAACTTATGAAACAGAGGAAGAAAGCTATGATTTCATAGTTAAACAACTATAAACATATACCCATAAATAAATTACAGCCTACATAACAAGATGTTAGGTGTCAGATATAGACAAGTAAATATGGACTACTGTGAGTACCCTATAATACACATACAATTCCAGGGAGAAATTTGCCATTATATATAAAAGATATACACAACAACAAATTTTAACAAGCAACACAATTATCAGGGATATGTGAAAATGTAAATATACAACAATATGAACAAGCTACCCAGACCACTGATGGGCCCCCTAGACAGTCATGGAATTACTCCAATATAAAACGCAATCATAAACTTAGCATAGCATTAGTATTAACATAAAAACATAGCTTACATAGAAATTCAAGATAATGACTGTATATGTAAAATCGCATCCTGCTTGTCCCCAAAGACTCCACTATTTATATATTTTACAATGTAGCTGAGAGATGGAGCCCTTTGAAAATTAGACTCTCTCTCTAAAATATAAATTCAATAAAACCTATCAACAAAAAACATCTCTCCAACTCAAAATAAATTTTGGCTCAGCTACTCGAATTTAAGCGTGGTAGGTTCCCTTAGCCCGAAGGGCTTAAGCACTGGACAAATCCCATGTGTGGATTCTGGGATATCCGTCAATATTCAACCTCAACTGCTAGCTTGAGGGGCCTGATGGGAGGTTGAGATGTAGGAGCGGATGGCGAGAGGCTGGATGGAGGATGGATGGAGGTGGGATGGAGAGGGATGGATGGAGAGGGATGGATGGGAGGGAGGTGGGATGGAAATTTGGATCACATTTTTTTTTACATTTCAAGAAAAAATAATATATTGATCAATTTCACTTACTCAATTAAAAAAATCATCATAAATAAGGATTACTCATACCTTATGTTTTCCAATGGAAAATTGATGTATAAAACTTGATAACACCTTCAAAAAAAGAGCTAATAAAATCATATACTATATGAATTCCATGTGCAAAAACGGGATTTGGGCATTGAAAAAATAGACAAAACACAGATTCATCATTTCTCCCATGCCTAAGAGTTTGCAGGTTCCTCTGTAACAAGAATGAGTCTCCAAACATAGCTATACTTGTGAAGGAAGGGGTAGATTATCTTTAGAGGCCTCTCGCTCATGTCCTAGAGACTTCGGCTTATGCATTTTCCAATGCTTTAACTGCATCCTTAGACTATTATTGGTGCTAGTCATCTGATCAACCAACTACTGAAGATAATTTTCCTTTGCTTGAAGGACAACATTATCATGGTGCAAATGACGATCCATAGTTTTACGTTCTGCGAGATGTTGGATCAGTTGAGCATTCTCTTTTTTTCAATTTCTCAATAGTTGGGAATTGATTAGATTGTTCAAGAGAGTAATGTTTAGGCTTCTTAGTAGATGTATAAGGTATGTCATATTTAGAAGAAGGTGTAGGACTCTCAGAAGAGGGAGTAACAATGTATTTTTGAGGAATACTTGGTTTGATAAGTTCATATTTGATCTCTTTATCAGGTTTAGACTCCTTTCCAAAATATTCTTTAATTTTTTGTGGGGGCTCTCAGTTTGGAGACAATTGAATAGGATCAGTACTTGGAGGTTTTATATTGGGTTTTCCACTCATACTTCGAGTGCTTATTTGAAAGGATTTCCCCTTGAATCGATTAGCACCTCTCCTCTTTGTAGGAACCGGAGGAAAATCTTGATGAAATGAATCCTACAATTTCTTTGTTTTAGAATCAATATGTGTTGGAGGTAACTGGGAAACATTAGTAGGTTTATTAACTTTCTTACTAGATGAGGAGATAGGAGGATCAATAGTTTTCTTGGATTTCTTACCAGACATGGAGATAGTTTTAATTGGAGGGTTTGGAGTTTTAGGAGAGTGAGGATTAGGTGGAGTAACAGTCCCAGGATCAATCAACTTCTTGCTTGTTTTAATTGTGAGATGAGGGTTCGAAGGAAATCCTCCCAAGTTTTACCCTGTTTCTTCAATTCAGATATTATAAGAAATTTAATGAGGCCATGGTGAAATAATATGTGGTGAGGGTTTCCAAATTTTTTTGGACCTGGGAGGACATATTCTCGAGGCTTTTAGAGAAAATAGAATGGAAAATTGAGGGGGTTTGTTGAACTGAAAATGGGCCAAAAGGATTAAATGTCAGGCTTTAAAAATAGAGTACTTACCTTCATAGGTAATGAGTCTGGTAATAATGATCATAGGGTTTATTAACTCATCTTTGATCCACCCTTTCAAATAACCTTTATCTCTAGAGACATTTTGGTATGGGCTTAAACAGGTTGTAGCTTTGGCATATTAGTTGATGGTGTTTGAACCATCGGTCCCCAATTAGTAGAAATTTCATGGCCAAAGAAATGGATGCTTCAAAGACCAAGAAAAACAATGACCCTATGTGAGAAAATATCCCATCGAATCCGAGAGAGAATTGGAGGGAGACATCATCATCAGGCCCCTGCAGATTGGAAAAGAATGACCCCCAACCTGCGCAGAGGAAGACTTCTTTATAGGATTTGAATTCTAGAATGTGATAAGTCAATTAATGGGATGTGTAATGATGATTCATGATTTGACAGTTGCAAAGCCAGTTATGAAGCGAGGAGGCAAAAATTGGGTAGAGGATGAGTGATATAGCAGTCAGAGGATGAGCGATATAGTAGGAAGAGGATGATAGATAAAGACATAGTACTCTTTCCTTGATGAAATTGATATGGAAATGGTTGAATCGTGGGTGTATTAATCATACATGAGCACCATGCGTGGTCATTATTGTGTCGAATTTAAATTTCAAACGATTTGTACTTGGATATAAACCAAATCGCATGAGAGATTTGATCAATGTCCAAGTTGAAGACTTGGACATTTGATCATAAAAAATGAATTTAAAAAGTTAATTTGATCATAAAATGAATTTTAAAATACACCACTTAATTCATCACTCCCACAGATGTAGTCAAACTCCAGTGATCATACCTAAACGAGATCATGAAAATCACATTTCAGTGTATACAATCTTTGCTATAGCGGTAAAACCCCCTATGGACTACACTGGGTTCAACATGTAGGCGAGCTAACCGTCTAAATTCTCTATCTTTAACAACACCCCACCCCACATTCATGCATAAAACACAATGTAAAAATATATGGTAACTCTGTAAACTCATGTCCGGTGTCGATCGTTTTGCGTTTGATTGTTCCTCGACTACAAGTCTCCTCCCAGGATGACCTATATTCATAAACAAAAACAAGAACTACAAACATGCATATTATATATGAATTAGTGGGTTAGATGTCATAATCAAATATAAATCAAACATAAAGATTGAGACACATCATATTAGGGACATAAAAAGTATTCCTTTTTAGTAATCTCACAAAGTTACTTACAAGAGATAGATGTTGCTCCTCGAACCTAGTGCAGGATCCTCTTCACCAAGATCAAACTACTTCCACATATATTTCTCCTCTTCAACTCTCTCTAGGGAATGTATTAGGCTTGCAATGGAGAAAAGGAAAGAATAGAGAATTTTGGCTCAAAACTCACAATGTGTTGCAAATTCTTGGGGCAAGGGGGGAAACTGAAATGGGAAAATTTTCCTTGTTCTTATGCTTAGATTTTTTGTATGAGACCCAAAAACCTCCTTTATATGACAAAAGAATGGTTATTCGGTTTGGGGACGGGCTACAGTGGGTGAATTGGTTGGGAATCCCTTGATAGCCCGTAAACTCTGCCCAAAAGCGCTGAACTTTTTAATTTTACAACTTTTGTAGTATGGGCTGTAATGGTGCAACTAAGCGTGTATGTACGTGAGTTTTAGTGGTGAATCAAACATGTGTATGCGGAAGTAATGGTGTAGGGTGCATACATCTTCAAAAATATAGTTTTTAAGAAGAGTTGTTTAGTATTGGCTTGGAAAAAATAGCAAGTAATATGGCACGATGCTAGGTATGCATGTATGAATTGCAATTTAGGGTTATAGCATATGCCCCCCTAATTTGTGAGGTAAAAGAGCAATTGATGGGCGAAATACATTACAAATATTCACACCAACATATGGCCGAGTGAGCACGGGACTAGAGTTTTGGGAGGTGCCATGCAAAAATAATAATTGTCTCGCCAAGGTGGGCATACACTTTCGAGATGAAATAAATCCATGGATTCAATAAAATCACAGTCTGATCCATGTCATATAAATATATAAAAGTGTAGTAGAAATACACAATGGATCTACATTTCAAATCAAAAGATATACATGTATATTATCCATCTTCAGGAATCAATAATGTTTGATGGATGGAGATGAGACCTTGATAGAAAAAATCAAGATATTCAAAACTTCGGTGGAGTGTAATGTGAATGTACAACTTCACTACCTAGAGATCTTCGACAACTTATCGGGGAACATACAAGAGGATCTAGGGTGTCCAGGCCAGGCTTTAGTGATTCCGAACAAAGACTTGATTGGACTTTTGGGATGGCCAAGCATGAGGGTAAGATACAATCTGCAGAGGGGGGCCAACTCAATCTTGGTATTAAATTCCCTTGGACAATAGCATGAAAGATTATCATACTCAGGAAGCATGACATTTACATAAGTTCACAATGCAAAAGGAGGCAATAACATAAAATCTCCATGTGTTTGGAAGAATAATAATAGCCGGAGGAGGACACAACTCTATGTAGCAAGAAGAAAAACTTCCTAAGGTCATAGTAAATCCAAAATATTGACTAACAAATGGAAGGATGTTCTTTGTCCAGGGTGACTCATTGTTCTACCATAAAAAAGAAAATACTTTCCCTTCCTCTTTTTTGAGGTATATTTGGTGCATCGTTTTCAATAATTTTGGAAATCTTGAAAAGAATGCTACGTTACCAGGAGGAGCGAGTTTTTACAAGCATACTAGTTCCAGTGCAAAGGAACACACTAATTCTCAGAGGAAGGAGACATGTGTAGGAAAGGAGACACTGGGAAAATTCCTCCATGGGAGTTTTGCAAGCATACTAGTTCCAAGTGCAAGGAACACACTAATTCTCAGAGGAAGGAGACATGTGTAGGGAAAGGACACTCGGGAAAATTCCTCCATGGGTCAAGGTGTCAAGACGCAAAGGAAAAGTGCTACAAGGCTTGCATATAAGGCATGCTTCAAAGGTTCATTTGAGAGAAACATGGAGTTGGCATTAGGCCAAAGACACATAAATGAAAATGAAATTAATAGGACATAATGATAACGTCCTTCAATGTAATTTTAAACGAACCCAGAGAAGGTAATCTCGGTGGTTTTTCATTTTTAGAGAGTCTGAAAAAGCACAAAATAAGACTCCAATGGGGTATCTTTTTCGAAGGGAGTCTAGTCCATTCGAAAAAGGGGTAAACTAGCACCAAAAATATGTCTATTCAAAACCATTTTAACGAGTGTAACAAAGACAAAATCACTCGACAATATTTTCAATTTTAAGGAGTCTGAAAAGAGCTTAACTATGGACTCACTACCTTTTTCTAGATTTAGTCTCCTTAGCCCGAAAAAGTGAAATTTGCTGAGGAGAAATCTCTTGACGAGACAAATCTCCCAAGGTTTACCTTTTTCCTCCTTAATCTACAGGCTGGAAAAATGGGTAAACTCATGCCAGTAGATGTTTTTATGAACCAATTAACGAGTGTGAAAGAACAAGTTCCCTCGACGATCTTTTCAATTTTAAGGAGTCTGAAAAGAGCTTAACTATGGACTCCGTAGAGGACGTTCTTCTGGACCGGTTTAACGAGTGTGAAGGAACAAGGTCACTCGACTATCTTTTCAATTTTAGGGAGTTTGAAAAGAGCTTAACTATGGACTCCATGGTGGTTTCTTTTTCGTAAATTTAGTCCCTCGGGCCCGAAAAAGGGTTAAACTCATACCTGAGAATACTCTTCTAGTGAACCGAAGTTTCTAGAGCGTACCTTTGTTTGAAAAATTGATCATCTGGATCAAAAAAGGGGTAAACTACTGTCAGACAGCCCTGCCTTCAAGTTTTAGTTTGGTGAGCATGAAGGACAACAAGATCGCTCGACAATCTTTTCATGTTTATAGAGTCTGAAAAGGGATTAAAAGAAGACTCATTTTCTGGGAGTCCTGAGGGTGAGGTCAAGAGTGATAACATATAAGACGTATGAGGCTCAAACTCGTAATCAGACAAGACTAACAAGGACTCCTAATCCTAAAGTCATTAATGACGGCATGGACACCAAAATTCAACCAGGATCTACGTAGGGAATCCATGTAGAGGTAGGCTCTACCACTAAATTACGACACTTCTAAAGAAGAAATGATGGTTTTGTGTCGCAATTCAGTTGGATCAATCCTATGGCAAAGTGGAAAAGACAACGAGATGAAAAACATGGAGGTGGAATCCTAACTTAAATGCAAAAATTTGGAAAAATGACTTTTACCAAAGAATCTTAAAAAGTGATCCATCTCCCAAAAAGTTTTTCAAGCCAAAAGTGAAGTGTATCGTAACATCCAATGAGAAAATCAAGAACCATGTTAAATGATTTTCAAGCCAGAAAAAATGACAAAAGGGTCCAAAAAATGACAAAAAGGGACAAAAAAAGTCTATAAATAGAAGCTAGCATCTCATTATCACCATTGCAAATTGAGAATTGACAAAAAATCCAAAAAAAACCCTTTTCTAAAAGAGTTGATTCCGAGAGCTTCATAGGACAAAACAAACTTCTGCTTGGACCAAGTAAGTACAAATCAACCCCTTTTGCATTATTTTTAGTTTTGTTTGGGTGGTGTGCACTCTTAAAATGGGGCAACCCTATGTGTACATGGGTTGTCCAAGGACAACCCGTGTATGTCTGTGAGCAAAAAATACTCTGCCCGCCTACATACATGACTATGCTCACTACAGCCCACGTACACCCTCAAAAAGGTAAAGAAAAAAGGAAATGTAAGATCTAACTCCCCTTTGAACTTGTCATTGACAGGATGTATGTCCATTGGAGGGAGAGGGAGCATGATGATATAGATATCTTGGTCGATGAGGACCCTGCAACTATGGCCGCATTGAGACAATGTGGGTTGTGGAAGTTCTTCCGGTGTCCATGCATGAGGGCACAACCCAGGATGTTGAATGCCTTGGTAGATTATTGAAATCCTAACGCTGAGGCATTTATGCTAGAGGGGAAATTGTTTACTCCAACGAATGAAGACATTTACTTTCTGACTGGCCTCTCGATGAGAGGTGAACCAGTCAACTTGCGCGCTTTTCCCCCCAAGCCTCACAACATTGTTGAGCTGATTGAACTTCATTGCGAGGCCGACACTAAGAAAGTAGGTTCTCAGGTGCCTATCAACAAGATAACCAACCTATCACTGAAAGTGATAGTCTTACTCATTGGGTGGATCACTGGATCCACGACTTTACATCAGGCCTCCCAGGCGCACATGCATTGTGCAGTGCAGTTCTTGAATGCACAAATCTTTGATTAGAGTATGACCATGCTAGAATGCATGAAGAGACAACTCAATGAGTGTCGCGGGCGAAACAATAAGAACTTCAGGTTTGGGACTATTCTGTGCTCGTTCTTCTTCTTTGAGAGTACCAGTCTCAGTCCATGCGAGACCAGCAGAAGCAACAATAGGGGGAACTCCAGCCGGAGAGGCTGAGAGAGTGTTGAGATGGGTGGAGTGGAATCTCACCGCACTCACTCGTATAGTGCCCATGGACGAGATCAAGGATCTCCATCCATCTATGCAGCCTCATGTAGTTGGGGTACCACGGACCTAGGTCCATATTTTTTGGCATTTGGAAAACACCGTTTTTCACTATGGTAAGGCCAATAGGCCCCGTGCTTATCTTAGGGTGGACCACTTATATGTCGAGGGCACTCTTTTTGTATATTTTTGAGGGCATAAGCCCTGTGATGTATACCCAAAATATTATTTTTTGAGGTGCTTGCGCCCACCTATGTACTATGAAAATTTTGATATATATATGTGTATTTACATATTTTTTATGTCTTATGGATCACATCTTTACAATGTATGTACATGTGTATGTGTGTGCTTCTTTATGTGTGTGCAATATGCCAATCTAATACATGATTAGCTAGAGTATCTGTGATTTGATTCAATCTCCTAGGAACATGGATATACGTAATATAATTAAAGCATCATTCTAAGAGACGTACCCTAAGGAATCATCGGTGTAGACTAGGATCATAAATGCGGTAAACCCTATTTAACTAGGACACAACCAGCTATGCATATAAGTAGACTCAGAGGTGAGATATACCATGTAACAAAGCGTCACAAAGAAACTCTATCACTGCACTGTACTCGACGACATTGTTTTTGGTGTCACCTAAACATATACCTCCAAAAGATAGCAACTGGCCTTGAGGTGTGAATATCACCCAAGTTGCGGAAGCAAGCCTCTAAGTGTGTCGGCTAGCACCGTCCGTGAACCCAATGAACACCTCTGATTCACTTGACATTTTACACAACAAAAAATATGGCATTAAAAATGACACGTCCATAAAACAAAAAGACAAAAACTAAAATGTAGAAGAACTATACATATGTATAAGAAGTCACCCAAGGCGACCCACCTACAAGTAATACTTCTTGAGGTAGAGCCCATTTCTAGGATCCACCAAATATTTCCCTTTGAATTCAACCAGATGATAAGCACCCTTCTTTAATACTTCATTCACGATGAAAGGTATGAACCACATGGGTTTGAACTTGACTGCCCCCAGGGGATCCTTATCTTGGTCATAGACCAAGACAAGGTTGCCTTTGGAGAAAATCTGAGGACAAACAGACTGATCATATTGACACTTGACTTTATTCTTATGAACCTCATTAGCCAAGGTTGCGTCACAATGTTTATCATCGAGTTGATCGAGATATAATAAGTATGCCTCAAGCGGTCAAGTGACTGGAAATAACTGTACTACCAACTTTAGAGATGGGATCTGGCACTCTATTGGCAAGACTACTTCCAGCCCGTAAATGAGTTGAAAAGGTGAGAAACTGGTTGCAGTATTTATATATGTTTGGTAGGCCCACAATGCTAAGTACAACATCAAATGCCAATTTGACTTGGCCGAATTGATCGTTCGCTGCAGAATAGTATTGAGGGACTTATTCATAGCTTCCACCTGACCATTCACATGTGGGTAGCAGGGTGATGAATGATCTTGCCTCAACCCAAGCTTTGATGTTAACTTGGACATAATTTTATTCTGAAAGTGACTACCATGTTCAATGAAAATATCCCTCGGGATGCCTAACCTTGCTATTATCTGATTGAAAAAAAAGGGAGTTGTTGTCTCGCCATCATCTTTGAACGTTGACATAGCTTTGACCCACTTAGTGAAGTAGTCTACTACTACAATGATGTAACGGTGACCCATGGTTGAATGGGGGTGGCATGTAGTATAATCAATCCCCCACTTGATGAAGGGGCCAACTGTAATGATGGGAAACATAGGAGTAGGGTGTGCCCTCATCTTTCGAGAGAAGATCTTACATGGGTGGCACTTCTTGACCGATTCAATGCAATCCTTGATTAACATCAACCAAAAGCAACTATCTTGTAGAATATTTTGGGATGTTTTCAACCCATAAAAATGACCACCACATGCTCCAGTGTGGAAGTCTTTAAGAATGAGCTTCGCTTCTTCATGAGTGAGACACCGACGAAGGATGCAATCTACACCTCGACGATACAAAGTGTCCTCGAGTATGAGATAGTTTTTTTCCTGATGGCATATACATCGACACTCATCATGAGAAGCAAAGGCGAGGCACCTCAAAGTCTGGAGATAGACTAGTATATCTCCATACGAGGGGTCCAAAGATGAAATCAGAAAAATATATCCTTTAATCGGTGATTCTTTGGGCGTAACATCACCTGACTCAACCAGAAGTTCTGAGCTAAGTTCCGCAAAGACCAATGACTTCTTAGATTTCACAGAAATGAAATCCAAGTCAAATTCCTAGAGGATAAAAATCCATCTACTGATCTTTCCGCCGATTACACGTCGTGTCAACACATATTGGAACATATTCACAATGGCAATGACGGTGGTCTTGTGAAACAAGATATAATGACAGAACCACTGGACAACATGTACTGCTACCAATGCAAGATTTTCAACATGGGGGTAGTTGATTTTTGGTCCAACCAGGCCTCGACTCAGGTAATAAATCACATGTTCTTCAAGTAGATCATCCTCTTGAACGAAGACCATACCAATGGTCGACTCTGCCACAACCAAATACAATAAGAAATCTTTATTATAATTGCATTTCTGAAGTAGAGGGTAGACACGAGGGCACATTTAAATTCTTCGAATGAGCACTGAGTGGCTTCCTTCCAATGGAAAAAGATGCCCTTATTCAGTAAATACATAAACCCTTTAGTGATCTCAGCATAGTTTGTGATAAAACGTCGAAGAAAATTGGATTTTCCCTGTAAACTATGAAGCTGAGGGACTGTGCACGGGGGAGGAAATTGAACTATCACCTCAACCTTTAGAGGATCGACCATGATCCATGTTTTTGAAACTATAAAACCTAAAAGATGACCCGACGTCACACAAAAACTGCATTTGTTAGGATTCAAGCGATTTCGATAGTAGTGACATCGCTCAAAGATAATTCAGAGGTGCGTGGGATGATCAGCTCTCTTACGAGATCGTGATGCTAAATCATTGAGATAGGCATCGACTATGTGTTTGAGATGTGGAAAGAAAAATACATGGCTCGCTGAAAAGTGGCTCTAGCATTCTTAAGGCCAAAAGGCATCTTCCAATAAGAAAATGTACCCCATGGATAGATAGAATTTGTTTTATCCTGGTATTCAGGATGAATCTGTATTTGATTGTATCCTGAAAAACCATCCATGAAAGAAAAGACCTTGCAGCCTTCACATTCATCGATGATCTGGTCAATGAATGGGGTGGGAAAATTATCCTTTGGACAGGCCTTATTCAAATCATGGGAGTCCATGCATATGCGAATCGTTCCTTGCATTTTGTTGACTGAAATGGGATTTGACACCCATTGAGTCAATTGGACAGGGTAGATGAAACCAACTTTGAGTAGTTTCTCTACTTCATCCTTAATAGCTACTTATTTCTGAGGATTAATCAGATGAAGCTTCTGCTGGAATGACTTGGCGTTACGGTAAGTCGTTATTTCATGTTCGACGATTCTTGGATCAATTCCTGACATTTCCTCGTAAGAACAGGCAAAAACATTGCAGAATTCTTTAAATAAATCAATATAGATTCGAATCTCCTCGGGGGAGCAGTCCGCTCTGACAAGACATTCTCCACGACACCAGGGGTTCTGTAGATATCGATAGGTATCGTTTTAGTGATGGTTTCCATATTACCTTCAGTGTAAACTATGTGCGTAGCCAAAGGATTGATAGGACAAGACCTATCTCCAGTCATTGTCAACACGAATTCACCAGCCTCAATTCTTCCTAGCTCTGAGAGAAAATAAGATCTGTGATGAATATCATCCCAAGGTTTTTCTAGACTAGTCAATACCTCCATAATTGCCTAATCAGAGGGAAAGACCAAGTCTAAGGAATCAGTAGTGGTGAGTGAGCCTTGAGCCCAGGTAGGCTCAGAAACTAGATCTAACTCCTATGTGGGAGTTAGATTGGGGTCAACAGAAGCTTGCTAGACTATGAAGTACGGAACCTCTGCGTGGAAAAAGGCATGGCCATGCCATGATGCCATGTCCCTTCCATCGTGGCTGATGGGGAAGGAAGATTCCAAATATCGTTAAAGTAAGTCATACAAAATGATGACACTTGAAAGATTTCAACATTAGGCTAGTTGGGGACAATCGATATGAAATTGACATCGTTGGATGAAGGCAGGTAATCGAAAGTACCCATCAAAGGTGGGCACAAACAAACCCCTATATTGACGATGTTGGGTTGTGGATTGTCAATCATTGGGACCGTGGATGCCCCCAATGAAGGGTCAGGATGAGAGAAAGACAACTAATCAATGGACATGATCTGGCCCTCGTGTGGAAACAACAAGACCCAGAAAACTGTGGCGACCACTGCATGCATAACATAGGTCCAACTCCTTCCTAACAAGAGATTGTAGTCAAGAGGCACATCAACTACTTCAACTTCGACGCACACGG
>SNQJ01S0174456.1:0-11363 GCA_010110895.2 Picea sitchensis | reverse complement strand
TCTGGGTGTTAGCACAAATTATGGTATGGGTCGTTTTCTCTCCTAATTCAATACCATGGCACAAAAGGTGAAGAGGTGGGATAAAACCCCACTAAAGGGTGATTATTCGCGGCCTATGCTAGAAGTGCCCAAGCGCATATCTCAGAAAATCTCGTTCGGGGTTCAAATCCAAGCGAGCGGGCGAAGATCTGTTTTCAACAGCTAGGATTCATCGAGGAAGCAGATCAATGATCAACGAGAATTTGAAATCAGAAGAGTTGCGCGAATATTAGCACTGTGGACATCACCTATATCGCAGAAGTGATCAGGGTCGTCCATTTCAGTAGACATAGGTGGCACGTGATTGAGCTTCGTCGCGTTTCAATGACCAGGACTTCGAGAGCAAAGGAGCAAGAACTCCCAATGGGAAAATTCCTTAAAGAATATGGTCCATTTATCATGGAGTAGTCTCATCCATCTATCAGGGATGAATCTCGGTGCATGAATCTAAAAAGTGGGCAAATCTGAGCAACCAGGATCTGCATGTCTAGATCTACGGCCAGGNTCTATGGACAAGATTCGATTCCAAACCCCATTTTCCTTTCTACCTTTAAAAAGTGGGGGGGGGGCGGTCTGGAATGGGTGATTTTTTGTGGGTCCCCCTGTCATCTCTTCACGATTGCCTCCACCTTTCATCTTCCGCCATATTTCTTCCACTACATATATCACCTCCACTGAGTGCCATATTGGCCCACCTTATTCTCATTTCAACCTCTTACCTTCCAACACCTATCCCTCTATTTTCCAGATCGCCCAGTCATAAGAAACGCATCCTCCCTCGACCAATCATGTCTCATCACCTTCTCATTCACTGTTTCTCCTCACCCTACTTGGTCACTGCTCATCCACCACTTCCAATCGTGTGCCCTAGTCTTAGCGCTAGCCTCCATGCCTTATCATTAGGTCGTTCAACCAATCTAGGTGGTAGCGCAAGAGGGCCTCCATGTCCCAAGAGTGCAGAGTTGGCTGGGCCATTCCCAATCCTAAGGAAGCAGTTATTGAGGTGGTTGGTGGTGTTTAGACATCATATCCACCATAAATGGAAAGTCCAGAAAGGGACCTGAGACAGGTCAATTCTTTTGCAAGGTTTCCAGGAGCCTGGTTGTGTCCGACACAAGTTCACAACCATCCAGGGACTGTAGGTGCAGTCTGCTAGTAAACATGCAGACGTAATGTTTTTAATGATAAGTCTCGGTTTTGCTGATGTTATTGGCTTTGGGTATATGTAGGAATTTTTTCCATTTTTGTAATCTATCGATGGTAGAGCTAAGATCCCGATTGTAAAGATTTAACAAAGCCTCTGGTTCTCTGGTTATACAATGATATTTTGAGATTTTTTATTTAATGGCAGCCAACTTCCTCCTTTCCTTGTTCCTCTGAATCTGAAAGCCTGGGTATGGATGATCCAGTCGGGTGTTGTTGTAACTATATGATGTATGTTTGATTGTATTAGTTCTTCAACATTTGAGGTTTACTCTGAAGTTTCTCCGATCTAAGAGGATCTCACATCTGATACTTTTCCACTTTCTTTCCCTCCACTTACTCACCACTATGCAAATTTACTGGCTCAAGTTATATCAAGACCTCACATGTCCTTGATGTTCCAATCCAGTTTTCTGAGTAAGCAATATTATTATGAGTTTACTTCCATTCGATCACCCCCTTTATAAACAAATTGTGACATAAACTGATGGGCCTCAGGCTTAGTCCTTCTGCAATCTAGGAGTGACTTCTATAGCCAAAATTCCTGGCGTTGTTTTCGGGGATGAAGTTGAAAATTTTCCCTGGGATTGAATGGAATTAAGCCTCTGATTATAAAGGTACATCAAGAATCAGAGCCCTACGATATTGTTACTCTGCACCTGACGAATCCATTGTGACATGTGGTGAACCTGTTGTTTTAGTTGTGGATTCCAAAGGTAGACACATGCGGTCCCATCCATAGGTTCCTCTAGCTACGCCTGAAGTTGATCTCAAGGTGATTATCAGAAAGGGAAAGGCCTCTGAAGGAGAAACTTCCATTGCTGAACCAGGTAATCTTCCATCTCCTTCTGTAGGAACTCCATTTTCTTCTTCTCAGCTTCCTAGCAAACCTTTTTCTGAAGTTTCCCATTTCTTGAATTTCGGGAGTGTTCCTGCTGAGTTTACCCCTCCTGGTCTGGGATTGCAGGGAGAAATCCTTATCACTCCCCTCTCCCCTGAAGTTGTACCTTGGCGTAGACCCCGGACAATAGAATATTTCCCCACTCCTAGATTTACAACCCCTCCTCTTGTTATTGTTGTTGTTACTGCACAGAGAGAAGCATTTGCTGACTCAAGCCCTTTAGCCTTCTCTCTGAGTCCCCCACTATTTCCCCTTCCACCTGAAAGCTCACTTCCAGTATCCCCTATTCAAGCTCCTTCTCCTCCGAGCTCTCATCCACCTAATATTCCTATGGTAGGAGAAAATCCCCCCATGAACAAAATGGAGGCTATAATGGCTACTAGGTATGCTCCCCTTGTGTTACCTTAGCCTCTCAATGCCCTTCTAGCAGATGGATACCTTAAGCAACTGCCCAAGTTTACAGGGAAAGGGGACATAGTTGCAGAAGAACACCTTGAAAACGTATGGATGAGAATTTTCATCCATAGCCTTGAAGGTGAAGCTAGAAAGTGGTTTAGGGCCCTGCCTCCTGGATCTATTGATGGGATTGAGGCTTTGGATAATTCCTTTTTGAGACAGTGGGGAGAAAAAAATACTTCATGTATTGCATGACAGAGTTTGGGTCTTTGAAGAGAAAGGAAGGAGAGTCTGTCTCTGACTTGTCCAAGAGATTCAAACAAATGTACAATAAGATCCCCGCTAAAATAAAACCCTCAAAATCCTCTGCTAAGATCACTTATGCTAGCACTTTTGATCTCGATTGTTTCCTTCTGTTGAGGGAAAGGAGAGCCACTACTCTGGCTCACATACAGGATGCAGCCGTGGAAGTAGAATCTAACATATTGGCTATTGACCGACTCAGGAATAAGGATGATAGAGATATATCTAGAAAGAGACCTGAAGCCTCCCCATCCAATTCCTCTCCCCTTCCCCTCCAGATGGACGAGGTAACTAAAATGCTAAAATATCTTTCAACTAGAATGGAAAGGTGGGAATTAGAAGGGAAGCCCATGTACATAAATCCCCAAAATACTGATAATAGAGGTTTCAGGAGGCCCAACAATAATATGCCACAAGATTTGCCAAGGGAACAAAGGAGCAAAGACATAGATGAGCAAAGGATCCAAACCCCTCTCCAAAATAACCTAGTTTCTCATGAGGAACGAGAGGAGATAGATGAGATCAACCCTGAAATTCACTATATTGAAGACACCTTCCCTTTTCCCCATTTGACTCAATCTATATATGAAGAATCCCTTATGAACAGTCAAGTCAATGAGTTGGGAAAAGGGGAAAAGGCCAACAAAACTCCTAACAGATATCATCTTAGGTCAAAGAAGAAAGAAGGGAGTTTTGATAGCCATGATCAACCCCTCATAGTAGAAAAACCTGCTAAGCCTGTAACAATCACTACTAAAGAGAAGAAAACTCAGAATATTTCACCAACAACCAAAGAACCTGTCTCTAAGGTAAGGGAAGCTCCTAAGCCTTTTCCCTTATTTAGTTTTGAGCATGAAATTCAAAATATTAGAATTCCCGTACCCCTATCAGAGCTAGTTAAAAATGAAGATTTCAAAAGGTCCCTCTCCAAACTGCTACAATCTGATTCCCCCCAGCCTTCCTCAGACTTAGTAAGTCTTCAAGATGAAAAGCCAGCCATCGTCTTAGGTCCCATGGTAGAAGACAAAGATGATTCATCCCCTCCATTCTACACATCCATGAACATACATGATAAGGTGCTACATAATTGCCTCATGGATTCAGGAGCTTCCCACAACCTTATGCCCAAAATAGTCATGGAAGAATTGGGACTGGAAGTGAAAAATGCTTATCACAATTTGTACTCTTTTGATTCAAGGAGGGTGAAATGCCTTGGAGTCATCAAAGACTTGGTGGTATCTTTATTTCAACTTCCAATGAAGAGTGTGGTTATGGACATTGTAGTAGCTGATGTTCCCCCCAAGTTCGACATGTTGTTGTCAAGATCTTGGATTAGAAAACTTGGAGGAACATTACAGATGGATCTCACATATGCCACCATTCCAGTCTTTGGAGGCGAACACAGGAGGTTATACAGAGAATCTTAGCTAGCCTACATTGTTAGTGATGAAGTATACCCCACCAATCATCCTATCTTTTCACTTGACACTGATTTGGGGTCTAGTTTGTTGCAGATCACTGAGGCTCCTGAAGCCCCTTTCCAAATTAGAAAGCAACCCATATTTAATCATGAGATACCTCCTCCAACCACCTCTGTTTGGAAAATGTTCTTCGACAAAGCTTCTTCTAGAGAAGGTACTGGGGCTGGAGTGGTTCTTGTGGCCCCTTGGCAGGAAACCATATCCTTGTCATACAAGATGGAATTTGAAGCTACCAATAATGTGGAAGAATATGAAGCTCTTGTTCTAGGCTTAAGGGCTGCAAAAGAAATGGGAATTGAGGAGGTAGCAGTGTTTGGAGATGCTGAGTTGATAATCCAGCAAGTCAGGAATGCTTATTGGGCTAAGCATCCTCGGCTTAGGAGTTACAAAAATGAGGTGTGGGACCTGATTGATAATTTCTTCTCGGCTTTCAACATTTCTTTTATTCCAAGAGAGGGGAATACTTTGGTCGATTCCTTAACTATCTCAGCTAGTCTGTTCAGGATCCCTCTTCCACCTAAGATCAAATATGGGGTCGATATAAGATATAGGCCATTTGTTACAGACAATATCAAGCATTGGAAGGTATTCGAAGATGATCTTGAAATCAAAACATTTCTTCAATCCGTCGACAAATTCTCCGCATTGCACATTGATCAGGACCCTGATCCCGAAGGTGACCCCCACCCTGAGGTATTTTTAAATAAAATTGTTAATCACCATATTGTTCAGTTGCCTAGCAATCAAATCCCCAAGGGATTAGTCCCTTTAGAAATATTTTTCGATGGGAATGATGTGGCAGTAAAGGGTAGGGTTTCAAATGAAGATGATGATACAGCTGAATGAAACATTTGCACAAAGGAGGAGCCTAAGTTTGTCAAGTTATCATGTAGCCTGACCAAAGAATAGAGGGCCGAATATACTGAGTTATTAAGAGAATGTTTTTATGTGTTTGCATGGACATATGAAGACCTCAAGACATATGACACATATATCATTGAACAAAAGATCCCACTAAAGGAAGAGGCTAAGCCATTTAGGCATAAGCTAAGATAGATAAATCCCATGTTGTTGCCTATAATGGAGAGAGAAGTCAAGAAATTGTTAGATGCCCAAATCATTGTTCCCTGGATATACTCTAAATGGGTGGCCAATTTGGTCTCAGTAAGGAAGAAAAGTGGAGAAATCAGGCTCTGTGTCGATTTCAGGAACCTGAACAGGAGCTCAAAGAAAGACAACTATCCCTTGCCCAACATGGAATAGATATTGCAGAGGGTAACTGGTGCATCTAGAATATCCATGATTGATGGTTTTTCTGGCTATAATTAGATATCATTCATGCCTGAGGACAGAGAGAAGATAGCCTTCACCACTCCTTGGAGCACATTCATGTATGCCAAAATTCCTTTTGGACTAATGAATGTAGGGGAAACATTTCAGCGAGCCATGGACATAGTCTTCATCGAGGAGAAAGATCATTTTGTGGTGATCTATCTGGTTGAAATCACAGTCTTCTCCAGGTCTGATAAAGAGCACTGTTGTCACTTGAGGAAAGTTTTCTTGAAATGTCGGAGATTTGGCCTTTCCTTAAATCCCAAGAAATATTTGTTTGCTATGAAGGAGGGGAAGTTGTTAGGACATATAGTATCAGCAGAGGGAGTGAGAATTGATCCCAACAGGGTAGAGGCAATTTAGATCCTGTTACTTCCCAGGTCTAGAAAATAAGCCTAGGCTTTTCTAGGGAAGATTAAATTTATGAGGAGGTTCATCCTAAATTTTGCTGAGGTGGTGAAACACATCACAACCATGCTCAGAAAGGGAAATGAAGTAAAATGGATTGTTGAACCCAGTGAATATTTTTTCCAAATAAAGAAGGCATTGACTGAGGCACCTGTGCTGATCAGTCCTGATTATTCCAAAGATTTCCTAATTTTTTCTTTTGCTTCTTTTGATACAGTAGCAGTGGTCTTATTGCAGAAAAATGAGAAAGGGAGAGAGAAACCCATTTCCTTCTTCAGTAAGGCATTGAGAGATGCGGAAATAAGGTATGCGATCATGGAGAAGTAGGCCTATGCCTTGGTGAAATCTCTCAAAGATTTCAGAGTCTATGTCTTGCACTCAAGAGTGATTTCATACGTTCCTTCAGCCTCTGTGAAGGACATCCTTATACAACCCGACATAGATGGGAGAAGAGGTAAATGGATTGCCAAGATCCTAGAGTTTGACCTAGAGATAAATCCCACCAAGTTGGTAAAAGGGCAGGGTTTAGCCAAGCTGTTGGCTGAATCCAATTGCAATTCCTTGGGGGTTAGCTTCATCAACGCTTGCTCAGGAAATCAACAAGATGAGTCATCCAACCAAATCTCTCAGGGTAACTTATCACTAGCAGAATGCAACTGGTATAGAGACATTTTGTACTTTCTGCAAGAGTTGACAGCCCCTGATGGAATGGGAAAAAGTAAGGAAAGAGATTTAAATCTCAAGGCGGTCATATATTGCCTTATTGACCATGTCTTGTACTGGAGAGACCCTCTAGGAGTGTTTCTAAGGTGTCTGAATCCATAAGAAGCCCAGAAAGTTATCTTTGATTACCACAATGACCTTTTTGGAGGGCATCATTTCTGGAAGACCATAGCCCACAAAATTGTCAGGGATGGGTACTACTGGCCCACCTTATTCACTTATGTCTACAGAGAATTCATAGCTTGCATAAAATGCCAAAGGTTCTCAGAGAAGTAGTAGCTCAAATCTCTGCCACTAAACCCTGTAGTAGTTTCAACACCCTTTCAACAGTGGGGCCTGGACTTCATTGGGGAAATTCATCCTCCTTCAAGTGGCCAGCATAGATGGATCCTGACTGCAACAGACTATTTCACCAAGTGGATAGAATCCGCCCCCACCAGGAGTGATTCAAAAAAGATAATTATCATCTTCCTGGAGGATATCATAGCTAGATTTGGCTGTCCCAGCAGGATTGTCACCGATAATGCTTCTTCTTTCAAGTCTGAGCCTCTGGTTATGTTCTGTGAGCAGTTCAAGATTTCCCTAATTCACTTCACTCCCTATTATCCTCAAGGAAATGGACTGGAAAAATATTCCAATAAAAGCCTAACC
The DNA here is from genome assembly GCA_010110895.2 of Picea sitchensis. Classification (NCBI taxonomy): domain Eukaryota; kingdom Viridiplantae; phylum Streptophyta; class Pinopsida; order Pinales; family Pinaceae; genus Picea; species Picea sitchensis. The sequence continues at coordinate 3,926 of SNQJ01S0174456.1, read as the reverse complement.
AAGCTCATTAAAATATTATTGGAAGAAAATAAGAAGGCCTGGGATTCAATGCTCAATTTTTCTCTATGGGTCGATCGAGTGATAACAAAGAAGTCCCTGTGCACCTCACCTTTTCAACTTGTTTATGGGATGGAGGCCGTGTTCCCCACTCAAATCGCTTTACCTGTGGCCAAATTATTTTAAGAGCATGAAGGAGAGTCAGACCATATGGTCAAAAGAATTCATCAAGTGGTGGAGCTACAATAGATCAGGGAGCAAGTGATGGACATAGCTTGTAGTCATTAGCAAAAGATCAAGCAGGCCTTTGACAAGAAGTTCAGAAAGGAGGAATTAGAGCTGGGAGATTTGGTTCTTAAGTGGGATGCACCCAGGAAGGATAAGGGAAAACACAACAAGTTTGATGCCCTCTAGATCGGGCCCTTCAAAATATCTGAAGTATTCTTAAATAACACATATAGGTTGCAGGATTTAGAGGGTGAAGAAGTTTTTAACATCCCATTAAATGGGCATTTCCTGAAGAAATGTTTTATTTGAGCCTTAGACGGGTCCTTTGTTTTTTGTAAATATAGTTTTTCTATTTATTTTCAGCTTAATAAACTACTCCATAGCCCAACAGAAAAGCATTGAAACTACAAAAGGAGTTCTTAGAGCATCACTGGGACAACTCTATCCCCCATGGAGCCTAATGTTAGCACAAATTATGGTATGGGTTGTTTCCTCTTCTAAGTCGAGCCCATGGCGCAAAAGGAGAAGAGGCGGGATAAAAACCCACTAAAGGGTGATTATTCATGGCCTGTGATAGAAGTTCCCAAGCGCATATCTCAGAAAATCTCGTTCGGGGTTCAAAGTCAAGCGAGCGGGCGAAGATCTATTTTCAATGGCTAGGATTCGTTGAGGAAGTAGATTAAGGATCATATGGAATTCACGATCAACAAAGTTGCATGAGGATTAGCACTGAGGACATCACCTATATCGTAGAAGTGATCGGAGTTGTCCATTTCAGCAGACACAGGTGGCACGCGATCGAGCTTCGTTGCGTTTCAGTGTCCAGGACTTCGAGAGAAAAGGAGAAAGAAATCCCAATGGGAGAAATCCTAAAAGAATCTGGTCCGTTGATCATGGACCAGTCTCATCCATCTATCAGGGATGACTCTCGGTGCATGAAGCTAAGGAGTAGGAAAATCTGAGTGGCCAAGATCTGCGTGTCCATATCTATGGCCAGGGTTCAATTCCAGACCCCCTTCATCATTCTACCTTTAACAAAGGGCGGGGGGGTCCGGAATTGAGCACGCATGTCTCAACGACCTGGATTTGGGAGCCCAGATCTATGGACAAGATTGGATTTCGGACCCCCTTTTCCTTTCTACCTTTAATAAGGGGGGAGGGTTTCAGAATGGGTGACTTTGTGTGGGTCCCCCTATCATCTCTTCATGATTTCCTCCACCTTTCATCTTCCACCATCTGTCTTCCACTCCATATCTCACCTCCACTCAACACCATCCTGACCCACCTTATTCTTGTTTCAACCTCTTTCCTTCCGACACTTGTCCCTCTCTTTTCCACATCACTCAGTCATAAACAATGCATCCTACCTCGACCAATCATGTCCCTTAACCTTCTCATTCGTTGTTTCCCCTCACCCTGCCTGGTCACCGCTCATCCAACACTTCCAATCATGTGCCCCAGTCTTCACACTGGCCTCCACGCCTTATCATTAGGCCATTCAACTGATATAGGTGGCAGCGTGAGAGGGCCTCCACATCCCAAGAGTGCAGAGTTGGTCGGGCCATTAGCAATCCCAAGGAAGCAGTTATTGAGGTGGTTGGTGATGGTTAGACATCGTCTCCACCATAAATGGAAAGTCTAGAAAGGGACCTGAGATGGGTCAGTTATTTTGTAGGGTTACCAGGGGCCTGGTTGCATCAAACATGAGCACACGACCGTCCAGAGACTACAGGTGCAGTCTGCTAGTAAACATGCAGACATAATGTTTTTAATGATAAGTCTTGGTTTTGCTGTTGTTATTGGATTTGGGTATATGTAGGAAATTTTTCCATTTTTGTAATCTATCGATGGTAGAGATAAGCTCCCGACTGTAAATCTTTAACAAAGCCTCTGGTTCTCTATTTGTACAATGATATTTTGAGATTTCTTGTTTAATGGCGGCCAGTTTCCTCCTTTCCTTGTTCCTCTAAATCTGAAATCCCAGGTATGGATGATCCAGTCAGGTTTTGTTGTAACTATATGATGTATGTTTGATTGTATTAGTTCTACAACATTTGAGGTCTACTCTGAAGTTTCTACGATATGAGAGGATCTCACATCTGAGACTTTTCCCCTTTCTTTCCCTCCACTTACCACTATGCGAATTTACTGGCTCAAGTTAAATCAAGACCTCACATGTCCTTGTTGTTCCAAACTAGTTTTCTAAGTAAGCGATATTGTTCTGAGTTTACTTCCATTCGATCACCCCCTTTATAAATAAATCATGACATAAACTGATGAGCCTTAGGCTTAATCCTGCTACAATCCAGGAGTGATTTCTATAGCCAACACCGGGTACAAGGGGAATGGAATGATCATGAACATCACGGGAAGGAGGGAGTCCTTGGGGAGTGGAAAATACCATTTGATGTTTAGAAAGAAGGGATTGGAGGTCATGCGGAACTGGGGGTGTGTCTGTTGCGTGTATGGCATGGAGTTGGGAAATGATACCAGAATGACCTTTTTTGTGCAGTTTTTCCATGCGATGGGAACTAATGACCTCAGGTGAACCAACAATGATGCCTTGGAATTTATATTGGTGGCCTTCCTGGTCGAATTTCATGGTTAATGCCTTAAAATCCATGAGAATGGGACCCAAATTTCTTAGCCAGTCTGCACCCAACACAATGTCACAACCACCCATGTTGATAGAAAACATATGGGATTTTAGGTGGTAGTCATTGATTTGGAGATGCACATTTTCACAACGCCCTCCACATTTCATGGAACCACCATTGGCAATCATGATTTGGAAATTTTTGATAGCATGGATGTAGCAATGAGTTTCTTGGGAAATGCAGTGATGAATAAAATTATGGGTTCTTCCACTATCAACCAGAATGACGACCTTCCGATTCTTTATGTAACCGATTAACTTGAGGGTTTGGAGAGCAGAGATATGCTTGTTGATATAAGCTTATCCCTAGGATAAGTCCTTCGGAGTAAGTTTAACGAACCCTAAGAAGGAGTGGTTCGGTCCCATGACGGGTCTGTCAATGTTTATTTAACGAGTCCAGAGATAGAAAACGCGAAGGTTTTTCATGATTATAGAGTCTAGAAAAACACTTAAAAGAGAACTCTCTCAGTTCCTTTTTCATAAAATAGTCCGACGAGACCGAAAAAGAGATAAATTATCACTCACTAGACGCTTTCTTCAGATTCTTTATCGAGCATGAAAATAGCAAGGTCACTTGACTATCTTTTCATGTTTAGAGATTTTGAAAAGAGCTTAAAGAGGACTCCAGGGGGGTTCCTTTTTCGTATAACCTTGTTGAGCCCGAAAAAGTGATAAAAGTATGCTCAATCGCGTTCTCGTGTATTTTCGAGCACGGGAACGGACAAAGACCACGCTCAAGGTTTTATACAAAAACCATAAAAAACAATCAAAACATGCGATGACAAAGAAAAAATATGTTTGCATTCCTATACATGAACATTGAATTCGTTACGCCTGCAAAAGTTACACTCAAAAGGGAATTAGGGATTAGGGTTTAATAAATAAATAATTATAAAAAACCAAATAACATGGTAAAAGTAAATATAAAGGAGTAAAACGCTTTTTACCATATCATTTTCACTTTTCCACTATTTGAGCCTAAAAACCCCTCTTTTACCCTCGAAGTTTGGCATTAGATTGCGGGAATTACGAGCGTCCATTCATC
>SNQJ01S0174455.1:8590-20173 GCA_010110895.2 Picea sitchensis | reverse complement strand
TATACATTCTAAGGTTTTATGGTAATAGTCTATTCTGGCTTTATATGTGGCTAGCCAGTCCATACCAATCAACAGGTCATACAATCCTAGGGGTAGTATGTTAAGGGTTGCTTGGGTGGGGAATTCACCCATAATGAATTGGCAAGTTGGTATGACCTCCGCTACCTTTCTTTTGGTGCCAATGGATAACTGTACGAACCATGGCTTGGCATGATTATGTGGCTATAATTTACACTTATCAATAGCCTTAGGGGTTATATAACTCAAATTTGAACTAGGGTCAATTAGAATAGACACTAGATGGTTGGTGATCATACCTTCCATCTCCACCACTGAAGCTTGGTGGTCATCTTGTTTATTATCCAAGGCTGCTTAAATTTGCAGCATACTCTTGGCAATGTCATTGATAGTGTTAGCTTATTGAACATTGTAAATTCTCCGATTGTTTTGTTGTCAGTGTGGGCAATCCCTCAAAAGATGTTCTTCTCCACAACCCCAACATTTCAAGGGTTCTTTCTTCGGGTTATCAATCTTTCCTAGGGTGGATCCAAAAGGTTTATTTCCGCTCTGGGAGGGGAAATTCTGCTGGTGTACACTTCGGGTTGGGAAGCTCATCCTTGAGTATTTTTTATACTTTTTAAATCTTGGGGATTTAAACCCCTTTTTATGGAATCCCGAACTATTCTTCTGTTTCCATCCTTCGTGAGGTTCTATCCAATGCCCAAGTTGTTCATAACAATATCTTGTTTTCCAGATAGTGTCTTCTAGGGTCTTTGGCTCATCAAACTCAATCCTGTTCTGATAGTCCTTAGGTAGTCCATTGATGAATCATTGCACCTTTTCCTTGTTTTCTTTTATATAGGGTACGTACCTCAGCAACTCCAGGAATCTGCTGACATATTCCTTTATGGTGAGTTTCCCCAACTTGAGTTCATAGAATTCTTTAGTCTTTTCGTCAAAATACTTTTCTGACAGATACTTCTTCCTGAAGTATTTCTCAAACCGTTCCCAAGATAGGTCTTCTTCGTGAATCCCTTTTACGTTCTTAAGTTCTTCCCACCAAATGGAAGCCTTCACATTCAGGTTGAAAGTGGCTACTCGAGGCTTCAAGTTTTCTGAGAAGTCATGGACTCTGAAATACTTCTTTAGTCCAAGCAGCCAAGCCTCCGCTTCCTCTACCTTCTTTATTTCACCGTCCAAAGAGGGTGGTTTGGCCTTCTTGAATTCTTCGAGATTATGATTTTTGGAGTGATTTTGCTTCTTCCATTTTCTTCAGAAATAAGAACTAGTTCTGCTACTAGAATATCCCTCCAAGTCACCAGTTTCCTTTCCAGATGAATCATCTAACACTTGTAAATTATCTCTGGGGTGGACCTTTCTCGAGGTGCTCCTCCCAGTGTGGCCACTTAAAAGGCCACGTTTATGTATCCCAGGTGGGCTTCGACTTCTCTTTGTTTGTCATTGGTCTGCATGAATAGTGTCAGGTCCATGCTGTAATTGTCTTTGTATGTCGGATAAACTCTGCAGCAAGACTGCATTAATTTTCGTTTACTTCTCTTGCTATTTTATTAACCTCTCATTGTCATCCTTGCAGCTCTGTAGTTTGACCATGAGGCTTCTCACAGTCTCAGCTAGATCTGGAGAGGTCTCTACCACTCTCCTTTCATCAGACTCTTCATCTCTATTATGGGAGCCATCCCCCACTTCGTGGTGCATCACCATTCTATGCGTCTGCAGAGTCCCATGGTTGATTGTCCACTTGTTGTGCAAGAAAAACACTTGTTGTTAGTCAACATTATATTCATTCACAATCAGTGCATAATTCATATTTTTCAAATGCATACACACAATAGGAATTTTCATTCTTAACTTCAGCTTTTGATAAAGGGGTTAGGATAGAGAGTTACACCTTTTAAGAGTACTTCAAATGGATTTTCTACACAACTTGTCCATGAGCCCAAGCAGGCCAAGTGTTGTAACCATGCACTGATACCAATTTGTCACATACCCACTACGACAACCTAGATTTTTGTTTTTATTTCATCTTTTCTTCGAGGGACAGAATCCCCAAATTTCTATGGGGCCTAGAATAGACCATCCCTTCCCTTAACCTCCTCCATGTGATCATTGGCTATGACCATAGGCCTTACCAAAAAGGCACTTCTAGCTTTTGCGTTTTGAGATTTTTGTGTGAGAGCTCTCCCCAGCTCCTTGTCCCTTGAAGTGTCAAAACTAGAAATGGGGTTAACGAGCTCATTGGCTCCCCTTATTCCTACTCCATGTGACCACCTCAGTGAACACATGCTAACACTAAATGGTGCTACTGGAACTTGACTTTTGAGATTTCTGTTGCAAGGAACCCCTGTTCCTTCAATCCCCGAAACCCAAAAGCCCGGTATCATCAGGATCTACAGTCCAATTCGTCGACTTGATCAACGGCCCAGATTAAATCCCAGCATTCTACATTTCAGGATTTTGGTGGGGTCTTCACTCCTATTTCCCCGATCTCCAGAACCCCAGTGGCCTTAGATCTTCGCCACGCGTCCGTACAAATGGACGGTCCAGATTCTTTCAGGACTCCTCCTTCCTATGACAAGACCTTGTCCGGTGACCTAAAGCTCATTCACAGAGTGCGTTGGGGTTTCGTGTACCTGGATTTCATGACTTGCAAAAACGAGGGGTTTGGCCCTTTGGTTTCCCGAGTGTCGAAATGCCGAAACCTATTCNTGAAAAATACGAGGGGTCTTTCCCTTGGGTTTCTCAGGTTTCGAAACGCCGAAACCCATTCACACTAAACCGATTCGAGGTTTCGCATACCGCGGTTTCGCGACTGGCGAAGATGAGGGGTCTCACCCTTGGGTTTCCCGGGTGCCAAAATGCTGAAACCCATTCACGCTAAACCGATTCAAGGTTTCTCATACTGGGTTTTCATGACTGGCAAAGATGAGGGGTCTTGCCCTTGGGTTTCCTAGGTGCCGAAATGTTGAAACCTGAGAGAACTACTCTTTCTTGTACAAGGATTCTAGACTTAGATCACATGATCCTTTGGAGGGTTCTTGGGTAATTATCCCTAGGCTTGGTGACCTGACTAAAAATCCTTCCTACTTCACCAAGATATGAACTCTGTGATAGGGTAAAAGTAAACTCATGGGTTTACTATAATGGTAGTCTTTTCAAGGAACTCACTCCAGCTCTAGAATGCGAGGAAACTTCCTGGGAGGAGGTGCCTTCGGGAAATCAAACCAGGACATAGTGCGAATCAAGTAGATGGAACAAATCTCAAGGGAGCAGACTTGTATTCTGAACTTATTCATTCTATACATAAACCGATTATGGTCATATAAGTATAAGCAGGCATCCATTATTTCCGATCAAAACTCAAGGCAAACACTTCTATACATAAACCATTTATGAGCGTATAAACATGAGCATGCGTCCAGGATATTCAATTCAAGATGCAAGATATAAAAACTTATCAGAAACACCAGGTGTGACGTGACTGCTGAGAGGGGTTCTCGTTTCCACCCAATCGTAGACTCAGTGACTCCAAATGGATTTACCACTAGCCACCCCCGAGCTAGACCACGATGCTTTGAGATTCAGTCTCCTACTTCTAGCTCAACGGAAGTCAAGGATGAAGGATACTCTCCTAAATAACCCAAGACAAAGTTTACTCTCCTTCTCCTATGTTCATAACTCCCTGTCTTTCCATAGTTTCTCTAGTTCTCTTCCACGATCCCTGTTGCGCTCAATTCCTTCTCTGCCATTTACCACACTTTCTCTCTTGCCTTTTCTCTACAAGATTGCGTGTGGCGTGAATTTTCCCATCCGTGGTTAGGTCTGGGAGATTTTTACGGATGGGCAGTTCACCCCCATCCCCTCAGTAACTCTTGAGGAGCCTCCCCACCTACCAATCTGATGGAAAATCCATTCCAGGGTCAGAGAGTTGCTTTGGTCTTTGAGCAAGTAAAAACCAGTATGGTACTGGCTCGGTGGAATTTAATGCAACCATTCTAGGTCCCTTCCACCACCTCTCATTAGCCATCATGGTCTCTTTTATCACATCCCCCTCCTAGCAGTCATGCAACACATATTCATAACATAATTTACATTCATCGACCTTTTTTACAAAGGTTTGTCAAATCAAACATTCACATGTTTGAGTTTTCCATAGTTCTTGGCCAATATAGTTATTTTTATAGACTAGGGGAAACAGGGTGTTACATGTGGTAGCTTACCTTTCAAGGAAAGAATAAAAAATAGAAGGTTCACTATGTGTTATTTCTATTCCCCAATCTGATTGGGTGGAAGAAACAATGATAGAATGGAAGCAAGATCAAGAGGTATTCAAGATCATTCAACAACTACATGAGGACCCTAGTTCATTAAACAATTTTGTATGGAATAATGATTTTCTATGGTATCATGATCGCCTATATTTATATAAGAATTCCCAACTCAAACAGAGGGTTCTTTTGGAATTTCACACTTATCCTATAGAAGGAAATTCAAGATTCTTGAAAACATACCATATGATCAAGAATGATTTTTTCTGGGAAGGTCTTAAAATTGATGTTCAATTTTTTTTTTCTAAATGTTTAGTCTTCCAATAGAATAAGGAAAAAACAATCAAGATGTCGGGTCTCCTACAACCGTTAGCTATACCAAGTCAAAGTTGGGAAAAAGTTTCAATGGATTTTATTACAGGTTTACCCAGATCTGAAGGAAATACTATCATTATGGTAGTAATGAATTTACTGACAAACTATGCATGTTTTTTCTCTCTTTCTCATCCTTTTAAAGAAAGTATAGTAGTCAAAACATTCATGGAAACAATTCAAAATCTACATGGAGTACCTAAGATTATTGTAAGTGACAGAGATCCAATTTTCACTAGAAATTTTTGGACTTAATTATTTTCTTCTTTGGGTACTCAATTGGCTCATAACTCATCTTACCACCCTCAATTCTATGGAAAAACTAAGATTGTGTATAAATGTCTTGCAGGATATCTTCATTGTTTTGCATCTAATAAATAGACACAATGGGTCAAGTGGTTTCCTTTGGTGGAATGGTGGTATAACACATCCTTCCATACTTCATAAAAAATGTCCCCATTTCTGGCACCTTATGGATATCATCCTCCATCCATTACATCACCCTTGAAATGGAATACAAAGGTTCAAGCAGTGAAGGACCACATAGGGAACCAATAAGAGGTTCTCAAACTATTGAAGGACAACTTGGTTATGGCACAAAATAGGATAAAAAAACAAACAAATCAACATCGTAGTGAAATGGAATTTGAAGTGGGGGATTGGGTATTTCTGAGGCTACAACCATATAAACTGATGTCCCTAAAGCAAAAAAACAAGGACACTAAATTATCACCCAAATATTATGGCCCCTATAAGGTTTTGCAAAGGATCAAAAGTATGGATTACAAATTGGAGTTGCCTCCATATTCACGTATACATCTAGTCTTCCATCTTTACTGCTTAAAGAAGGTAACTGGAAACAAGATCCAAGTCCAAACTATTTTACCATAGATTAATGAAGAAGTTAAAATCATACTATAACCAAAAAAAGTCCTTGAAACAAGGATTAAGCAATTGAGAAATCGAGATATCACAGAGTACCTCGTCAAATGGAAGAACCTACCAATGGAAGAGATAACATGGGAATATGATTTCTTCATACAAAAACATCAGTATTTAATCAAGTGTTGATGACAACACTTGTTTGAAGGGGAGGGGCATGTTAAGACATAGACAAAGCCCTATTTTATGTGTAAAACCCATTATTAATCCCTAGATATTGAATTATTACATTTATAGATTACAATTGTATGTCGTCTAGAACCCTTCATGGTACTCTTTCATTATAAGTGTACCCTTTGTCTCCTATATATATATCAAGGAGACCTAGTCTTAGGATCATATTATCTCATCTCATATTGTATTTTGAATTGGATATATTGTAAAAGGAGGTTTCCTCCTCAAAGTGGACTGTAATCATTGACTTTTTGTAATTTTTTAAAGGCATTGGATCATAATATAACTTGTTCTTGTTGTTGTTTGGATTGCTTGATACATATTGCAAGGAAAAATGCAAAGGAATTTGTAAAGAAACATTTATGCATGACCGATGTTTAAGATCTTGTGGTACACACTATGCGAAATGATACTATGTTTACCGTAGAACATATGGAAACAAACAACTCTACCTTTCTATGCTAATTTTAATGGGATAGTAATGTTCGACAACATAGGCATTTAAACAGAGGAAGAACACCTTCAGTAGACACTCACACAACTATATCAAAGATCAACACATCGATGTTTTGATGTGGTAAAAACAATATGGGGAAACATCCATGGCCCAACCAACGTGGCCACTTGGAGCAATTTATTAATGCAAAAGAAAAATATTACAAAGAGATTTATAAGGGAGATTCTCATAATCGATCATTGTAAAATGACCCTCCATGCTCTTTAAATATATATCATGGATCAATTATTTGTTAAGACACAAATCAATATATCCATTAAGATCGAGGAGAACATGAACCATCAGATTACTCTATGTTGGGAACATATCGTGATCGTCAGATTTCCTAACTACTAATGTATACTAATGCATACTAAATAAACACACTAAGAAACACACTTTTACTTGACACATTAGACCAAGTTGATATTAACTAACTCCTAAGTGTCTAAATATGCTAACATCCCGCCTTAAAAACAACTTGGGATAATATTGAAGGATTTAAAAATGCGACACGATAGGAGAAGGAAGGAGGCATTAGAGCCTATCCCCCCTTAATGACAACTTCTTGAACTCCTAGCATAGATCACAGTTTGGAAAAAATTTCTTATGTAAGAGACTTTGTGAAAATGTCTACAACTTGATCTTCTATAGGTCAAAAGAGCACTTCAATAACTCGATCATGAATGAGATTTTTTATGAAGTGAATGTGTAGCTCAATCTGTTTGTTGCATTGACATTGAATTGGGTCTTTGGCGAGCTTGATGGAACTCTGATTGTCACACAAAAGGCTGGTCATATTTTGTTTTTGGAATCCAAACTCTGAAAGGATCTGTTGAAAACCACAAGGATTCTTGACTTGCATTAATTGTTGCTCGATACTCTGCTTTTGTTGAAGAAAGAGCAATATCATGTTGTTTCTTACAGGCTCAAGTGACAAGTTCTGAACTTACATTGAAAACATAACCTGTACTACACTTTTGATCATCAGGTTCGCTAAACCAATCTAAATCAGTGAAACCAACCAAGAAAGGAGTCCGCCATGAACTGTAATGTATCTTGAACTGAATTGTACCCCATACATACCTAATTATTATTTTGGATTCTTTCCAATGTATTTCATGGGGTGTTTTCATATACCATGCAACAAGACCAACAACAAAGGAAATATCAGGATGGGTATGATTCAAGTACAAGAGGCTACCAGCTAACTAACAGTACAAAGTGGCATCAACTTCGGGAGAGGTACACATGGAAACAATTTTGACTCCAAACTAAAAGGGATAAGGGGTTGGCTTACAATCTTCCATGTGAAAATGGTGAAGAAGGTCACAAGCATACTTAGACTGAGAAAGAAAAATTCTTTCCTCGATTTGTAAAACTTGGAGGCCAAGAAAATAATGCCAAAATCCTAAATGTGTCATTTCAAATTTATTCTTAAGGCTGGTTTTCACATGGTTTAAAAGTTTTGGGTCACTACTATTAAGGATAAGGTCATCAACATAAAGAAAAACGATTATGAGATGGCTTCCTACTTTCTTGGTATAGACATTAGGATCAGAATGGCATCTAGAAAAGTCGGTGTCAAGAAGAAAGTTGTCCATTTTGGCATACCAAGCTTGGGGAGCTTAGTTAAGACCATAAAGAGATTTCTTAAGGTGACAAACAAGGCTAGTGTCATTCTAGACATAGTAAGAAGGTTGTTCCATGTAGATTTCTTCTTGCAAATCCCCATGCAACAAGGTGGACTTGACATCCATCTAATGGACCTTCCATTTATGTGAGGAAGCAAGGGAAAGAACAAGGCAAATGAAATTCATTTTGGATACAAGGGAAAATATTTCATCATAGTCAATTCATTCAACTAGGAAAATCCTTTGGAAACTAACCGAGCCTTGTATCTTTCAACACTTCCATATGATGCATACTTGGTTCTGTAGACCCGTTTAGATATAACAAGTTTTCTTTGTTTCAGAAGAGTTAGAATATCCAAAGTATAATTTTCCATTAAAAAATGATACTCTTCATTCACTACTATATCCCAATCTGGATGACTTGAAGCTTCTGCAAATGTCTCTGGATCATGAGTCTCTGAAACTTGAACCAAAAAATAAGAGGCTCACTGGAATTGTGAATGTGTCTGACATTGATCTGAAGGATCACCAACAAGATCACCAGCCTCTTCTCATGATGAACTGACCCATGTAGGAATCGGTGGTGTTGGTACAGGTTCAGGTTCAATGGACTCATCTGGAGGAAGGTGTGTAGGAAGAGCTTGATTTTCATCCTCATCGTCATCATCTAAAGAATAATTAACCAAAATAGGAATAGAAGAAGGCACAAATGCCTAATAATATGGCTCGTAAGTCGAAGAAGGCACAAACATTGAATTAGGCCCACAAGCCAAGATATTTTCATCAAATTGAACATCTCTTCCAATAATAATTTCATCACAATGCGGTTAAAGAAGTCTGTAACCTTTGACATCTTCAGAATACCCAACAAATATACACTTCTCACTTTTAGGCTGCAATGATTTCCTTTTCTCATTAGAAATGTGAGCCCATGCTATACTTCCAAATACACGGAAGTGACTTACATATGGATTAATTTTAGTTCATTCTTCTTCTAATGTTATATTTTTAAGAGCCTTTATGGGAGTATGATTCACTATGTAATTTGTACAATTATTGGCTTTCGCCCAATACTTTAGACTTAATCCCTTAGATTGGATCATACAATTAGCCATTTTTTTAAAGTGTAGTTCTTTCTGTCAACAACACCATTTCGCTGTGGTGTATATGTAACAATGTGTTTCATGTGAATTCCCTATGCAATGCAGTAACATGTAAAATTATTTTTCACATATTTGCCTCCATTATCTGCTCTTAACCTTTGAAGTTAATGTCCAAATTTATTTTCTACAAGGGCCTTGTAGGATAAGAAATTGTCAAAAAATTCACTCTTAAGTTTTAAGGAGTAAACCCAAGTGCATCTGAAAAAGACATCAATTAAAGTTAAGAAACACTTTCACCCAAAAAAATAAGGAGAATAAAGTGGACCACACAAGTCACTGTAAACAAGCTGCAAAGGGGCCGAAGCATGTCGAGAGGCACATTTTTTTAAATTGTCTCGATGATGTTTATCGAGAACACAACTAAAACAAACACCATCTCTACATGAAACAACAGGAAGAACAGTCACCATCTATTGATTACATAGTTGTTGCAATGATCGATAGTTTAGATGACCAAACCGCTCATGAAAAAGTTTTCTCAAGTCATAGATATGAGCAACAAAAACTCACGGAAAATATGATGACCCAAAGTTTTCAAACTTGTACAACCCAGTAATATCATTAGCAATTCCAGTTGCAATAACATATTGAGGATCTTTTAGATCCTTGATTACAACTTGGTGAGGTGAAAACTCTATGGTTTTACCTTCACTTGAATGAGTGATTTGATATACTGATAGAATCTTGTAGGAAAGACTTGGAACACATAATACATCTTTAAAATGATCATTATCTACCTGAATTGTTCTAGATCCTACAACACTAAGAGATCTATCATTACCAACAAATATTTTCTTGGTGTTACATTCATTTAGAGCGGAAACTATGGCTTTATCCTTAGCCATATGATAAGATGCTCCAGAATCAATAATCCACTAATCAAAAGAAGTAAAAGTTTCATTGAAGGAGAAACCAGAAGCAGAAAGTGCATGTCCATGAGAATGTAACACACCCAACCCATAAGTACCCATTTTAGGAATGGGGCATCAAAATTTCTCTTTCTTTAATCATATCAAATCATCTCTCTAAGGTCTTCATCCTCTTCTACTCATCTGTAGCATTCTAACAACTTCTACCAGACTCAAAAACCGAGCTCTAGATTGCAAGTTAAGGCCTCTTGAAGTTCTTCTAGCGTTATTAGTTATCGACCATGTGGTGCCCACATGGGTCCACCTCATTCATACCATCCCCAAGTTCCTACATCCACCATCCAATCCAATGGTGGGTCTTGATCCTCATTTAACACACATTCCAGAGGGGGGTTCAATGTTCGGTGCTTCGACGTTGAACACCCCTTTTTCCTTCCTGCACACATGTCCTCTAGAGTCTTGAATTCTCAAACTCTTGAAGGATCCTGATATCTCTCCACGTAGCTCTGGCCTTCGGGCCTTTCGGCTTATCTACAACACTACACCCCAAACCTTCGGAGTCTCAAAGTCCCAGACTCTTGAAATGTCCACCCTCACACATGGTGACGTATTGAAAGTGGAGGCAAGTACAGGTGGGTCCTTAGTACTCCACCCGCCAGATGGACAAAGAAAGTAAGTGCCAAGGGTGACACGTAGCAAAGCAGAGATGGAATTTGGCCCCTACAGTGGGTGACACGTGTCATGTTTTAATGAGCACATGGGGTCTTCAAAACGTACAAATCTAGGTGACACATGGCACATCAAACATGGGTCCATGTCACCCTAGATGACATCAGCGTGCCACATCACCCTGGACTAATAGCCTTCCAAGCCCTTCGATCTTACAGTCAAGGTGTGTCCATGTAAACCCATGGATCTATGGCCTCAGTTACTTCATAACTTCGGTTCTCAGGGAATTTGTGGTGTGAATTCCTCCTTTCTCCCGTATTGGTCAGCGTAGGGCTGACCACAGTCTAAATCTAATGGTCATGGGAGATCCCAAGGGTCCCTAAATTTACAGTCCTCATTACTTCATTGCTCCAGCCTTTGGAGGTTACAGCGTTATGGCTTCTCCACTCTCCCGAAGTAGGACATCATCGAAGCAGCGTACGCGAGTCCCTCCACTGGTTGATCAGATGGTTAAGAGGGGTTCTTAATGGACTTCCTAGATCCACAGCTCACATCAATTTGTAACTCCAGTGTTTGGGGAATTTGGTGTTATAACACCTCTATTCTCTCAAAGTAGGACTTCACCCGACTTGCCTCAACGTAGATCCAACATCCAAGGGGAATTCTGAATACCTCCATATCTAAGGCTCACTTTACTTCATGATTGATAAATGGATCAGGGTTTAATGGTGGGGTAGGTCTATCTGCCATAGTTAGGGAAACTGCCAAGCGTCGGTCAACCTCATGGGTAACCATAGCAACCCATTTTCTTTGGTTGGTTTACAAATGGTAAGGCCGTAACACTTCAGAGCTCTGAACTCCCAGAGTTATGAAGCCATAAATACTTAGATCCTTTTAGGTCTAGTGCAGGGTTCTCTGACCTGGTCATATGGGTCCTCCTAAAATTCTCACGAGCTACATGCTAATACCTTAGCCGTG
>SNQJ01S0174454.1:20242-30294 GCA_010110895.2 Picea sitchensis | reverse complement strand
CAATCAGGACAAAGTCTAGGTCCTATCTGGTTCAAAGTTCCTTCTTGACTGAGAAAATATTCTTCCTCTATGTGTTAAATTTCACACATATATACTTAGGGACCTCTATTCCCTACGACCATAGGCGGTGACCAGCCGTTAATCCAAACAAGTGCTTAATCACTTATCATGATCAACGATCATGTTTTAATTGCACGTTGAGATGGACAGTTTTCATTACTTCGGAACTTCGTCCTTCGAGACTTCTAGCCTTTATAGTCATTCAATCCTCCCAGAGTGCATTTGGTCGAAGTGTGTATACTATATCGAATGGTCAACCATTGGATGGACGATCCTGTCTTATCCAGAGGTTTTAAGCAAATCAACGGTCTAGAATTAATCTGCAATTGAGCATACGGTTCTCATTTACTTCGAGATTTCAGAGTTTTGGGACTCCGACTTTTGTAGTTTTCCAACTCCTTCAAAGAAAATACTGTTGGAGTGCTTATCATCACTTACCTGCTTAATAAAATTCACAAGTCCAGGAGCTAGGACCATGGGATTATGCACAAAGTAGTTCCTACTCTTCGGGTATTCAACTATTCATGACTCCAGGACTTTAGCCTACTTGAGATATGGAGTAGTTCAATCCCTCCGAAGCTTTACCTACCGAATAAGTCACAGAATGGTGGTGACCGCTTGCTGTCGGTCAATGGTCCACACTTTTACCTATTCCACTGGCTTAATCCAATGACCGAGAAAGATTCCTGAGAATCATAAATCAACGACCAACGTTATTTCATGACTTTGGCCAGTTGTTGGTAGGAAGAACTGGATATCCCCAAAGGACATACTCCTAGAGTGACGTAACTTTCTCACGCTACTATTGATGTGGCACTTCTCAAGTGGTTTCCACGTGTCATCTATATTTGTGACTTATGTATACCTAAAGTGCCAATTGGACCTTGACACTTGTCACCATTTGATTGTACCACATGTCCTTGTTGACGTGGTCTTGTTGACATGGACTATGATGATGTGGGATCTTAATGTGTGTGCCACATGTCTTAATTCTTGACTTTGAAGATCCAACCTTCGGGTGAACTTACATGTTTTAAACCATTTTTCACCGAAGTGGTCAGCGTCGAAGTTGACCATAATTTGACCCGCCTATCCTCATCTAATGATCACCATGCATTGTCCAGATCTGATGGCCCTCATTCACTTCATAAATTCAGGGTCCGGCCTTCGGGTGAATTTATATGTTATTGGATTCTTTTCGCCAGAGTGGTCAGCGCCGGAGTCAACCATCTCCTTCCCTTTACTGTGATCGATCGGTTCCCATATTTCACTCCAAATCAACGGTTGATGTGACTTCGGGGCTTCGGCCTTCGGGTAAATTTATATGTTCTTGGCTTCTTTTCGCTAGAGTGGTCAGTGCCGGAGTTGACCGTCTCCTTTATTTTACTGTGATCTATAGTTGAGGATTATCTATCCCGATCTGATGGTTGGGATTTAATTCTTCCTAACCTCTAACTTCCCCTCGATCTGACAGTCCCGATTTGTCCCGAAAAATACATCAGCGGACAAGATTCCTCCTCGATTCTTTTGGAGTTTTACTCTGGGGATTTCAATCCTGATACCATTTCTATAATGTGCTTTCCCTTCTGAGCTTCGATTAATTTTCTTCTGCACCCTGTTTACATCAATGACAATATGGTACCACTGTGTCCAACAGGTCGTACTCTGAAAGTAGTCAACGCTGGGCTAGCTAGGCTCGCCCTCAATCTCTCCACCTAATCAACTACTAACGTACATCTTTACATTGAGGTTCCTTGTCAGCTCTCACCCTTCCGACTTACTTATGGGACCTGCAATGATCAATGACAAATGATTCATTCCTCCCACTTAAAGATCTATGGTTCATACTGGTTGGACTTCAAGGTCTTTTCTTCGGAGTTATTCTCACGGTGTATAATATTTTCTTTCGAAGGTCTCACTCCGAAAGGTTTGTTTCAGGGTCCTTTCCACAATGTCCGAGGGATATCTCTAACATGACAAGCCTGACTTCCCACTGATCAATGGTCATGATCTCTTCGGATCAACGGTTGAGGACCTTCACTAACCAACACTGAGTTTACAAAGTCATACTGTCCACTCTAAGGACTTAGCCATTTTCTGAGTCCTGCTAGACTTCGGTTCCTGATTCTCGAGGACTGTAGATGGTCTCATGATTCTACTAACTGTAGAAATTAAGGCTAAGGGCTCACGTTTGTTGCAGACTCTCTACAAAGGGAACATATAGGGTATTCAAACAGGTAGTTGTTTACACTCATTCATTTTTACAATTTAACCAAACGTTAGTATACATCACAACATGGTTCATCCTATTGGATTCAAGACAAAGGATAAGTATACAAACATACTCTTGAATTTAAACATTCATATGCACTAACACACAACTATTCTATTCTTAAGCATTCACATAAGTCATTCATAGTCAATTCAATACATATGAACACTTATCTGATAAATGAATGATCTAATCCAACCGACTGAGAGAAGATGCCTCTCCTCCCAACCTTAGGCCTTGTTGTAGAGTCACTTCCTACCACCCCCGTACCAAGCCATGATACCACCAAGAAAATTGACTCAACATGGCTCCAAGTTTACGATGATCCAAGAAGGTTACTCTACTTCTCCCTCTGAAACAATAGAAGTTTCCACTTCCCACTGAGCTCTGGGTCTCTACAGGTTTATCAGGTGGTTTCTCAACTAGATTTCCTCTGCACAAGGAAGTCCCTTCTTTGCTTAAAAGTCCCTAAGCGACCTCCCCTTCTAGTGCCGATTTCTGTCCAGTAAGCACCAAGCTGCAACCCATTATTGCTCTAGTTAGGAATCCAGGTCATCTCTGTTCAGGGTGATCATCATCAACTTGGACAAGCTTCCTATTTTATTCCAGAAANTAAGCGACCTCCCCTTCTAGTGCCGATTTCTGTCCAGTAAGCACCAAGCTGCAACCCATTATTGCTCTAGTTAGGAATCCAGGTCATCTCTGTTCAGGGTGATCATCATCAACTTGGACAAGCTTCCTATTTTATTCCAGAAATATATCCTTTTCTTTCTTAATCAATGCATCTGTGCTTCCACACTCCATTTCTCGTCTATGAGCCCTTTTTCTTCTCTGTGCATCTAAGTTTCTCCCTCTCTTCTCTCCATTTTCTCAGGCTCTCTGATGAATCCTGCAGACGTAACCCGTAGTCCGCCCTTTTTCAATCTGAAGGGTCGTACGTTCCTGTTAGTCATTCAATTGACCATTATTTCTACGCATGGGCCAATTGCAGTAGTCATTAATACCCTATCACCTTCATGACCTTCTCTTTAATGTTCACGTGGTCTCTTCCATCAGTCTGGTGTGTTGGTGGTGAAATCATCATGTTTGTAAGCATAGATAAGCTTGTTGTGCAAGATTCCTATTTTCTTCATTGATGCATCTCATCTTCATTTCACTCAACCATCCCATTAGTCCTATACTTCATCAATTTCCTCTGGTGTATCATGACCAGTACTTATCAAGGCCGTTCCCTCTCAGTCAACAATTTGGTGTTTATATTAAATCAAAACACGATTACATGCCTCATATTATTAACATATGAAGTTTGTGCATAATTGTAGTCTTGGGAAAAAACACGGTGTTACACCGTGGGTGATCTCGGTGCCCCGATTATGCCAGTGGCTGGTTGACTATGATATAACCAGGAAAATTTTAGGCCCGGTTACAAAGGTTTTTAAGGCTAGTTAAAGGACGAAGTAGAAGAGTTAAAGAAGGGGGTTAAGGGATTTAGAGATAACCCTATATGCTATCATTTTGGTTTAAAAGGAGTAATCCTTGGTCATATGGGCTTGGAACTTTAAGGCTCAAGTGTTTTGTGTAGATTGAAGCAACCATCTACACATTTGAGGAGTCCATCCAGGGTAATGGTTTCTACTTTCATCAAGTGGTATTAGATCCATAGTGAGTGGTTTAAGGGGGTGGTGCCTCCATCGGTCTTAATGGGAAAGAAAGGATTTGATGATGAGATTGTAGAGATTGTTTGTGAATAGATGAAAATGAGGCCATGAAGAGACCAAGGGGACTAGGAGGTGTGTTTTGGTGGGGTGCATGTAGTGCTACTCACAAGACATGGTATGGAGATGATGCATTTCACCATTGATCACAGGAGTAATGACTCATGCCTTTGGAGGAGCCCTTCATGTTACCATGATCAAAGAGGTACCTTATGCCTTTGGAGGAGCCCTTTATGTTGCCATGATCAAAGAGCTACTACAGTCTTTTCTCATAGGGTTTAGGGATTAAAGTTTATGTTGTTTCCTAGTCTTAAATAAATCAAGGTAAGTTTAGTTTTTATTATTGTTTAGGGTGAATGTAATAGATATAGATTTCGTTAGCATGGGGAATTAATGGGCCATTTTTGTTTCTTGGGTGAATATATTAATGGGAGAGAAAGGCTTTCTGATGAGCTTACAAAGAGAATTGGTCAATGGATGAAAAATAGGCCATGAAGAGCCCAAGGTGACTGGGAGGTGGATTTTGGTGGGGTGTATGTAGTGTTGTGGAATTGGGGTTAATAGGGGATGCTTACAAGATATGCTATGGGGTTGATGCATTAATCTATCATTAATTGTAGTAGAAAGAGCTTGCATTGTTGGAGGATCCTTTCATGTTGTTGGGATCAAATGAGTATACAACACACAAAAAATCCTTTGCCTTCTCTCAGAGGATTTAGGGATGAAGGTTTATGTTATTTCCCGATCTTAAATAAATGGAGGTAAGTTTTGTTTTATCATTGTTTAGGGTGATTTTTTTTTTCTTTTTTTTTTAGGTGAATGATTTGGTCCAAGTTTGGGAGAGTATTGGGAAAAGTCTATGGGCTCCACCATGTAAATAATCCTAACACTCTTTTTCCATCAAGAATCTTAGGATGCTTTCTATCTTTCATGGCGATATGCAAGTTATAGTATTGAAAATTGTTGTGTGAAGTGTAATGACATATGACCCATGAAAATCAAAAGAAAAAAATGCAACCATTCTTCGTATTTTCCATGATATGCATTTTCTGAAGGGATTTTAGATTGAATTTTTTTTTAGATCTTAACGATGATGGTGGAATTTTTTGGCTTCAATCCAAGTTTTGACTCCACTCCCACCTTGATACCTTATTGAGCACTCAAGGCCAGTGAGTTTAAGCACTAGGAAATGTTGGATTCCAAAGTGTATCCATCGTGCAATTATTTCAACCTTAGTTGTTGATGATGAAGCATCATAAAATTACATCCCTTTTAGATGAAAAATAAGTAACTACATCATACCATATGGAGTAGCAAAAACTTCATGGACATGAAGCAAACATCTTTATATCGATTATTTAGGAAATCGATATACCCCGAAAAAGGGTAGTGGTATATTTGGAGGTACCACCCAATGTTTAGCTCTCTCCCATGTTATAATTAGAGCGACCACTCCCCCAAACCCAATCCCTATTCCTATCCCTAATGCTATCAATGATATATTGTCATCTACATGACTTAACCAACCCACTTTTACATTACTACTCTTAGTAGCATTATGACCTTTTTTAGGTAGTCCTTCATTTTCATTGCGTGAATCTAAAGGACAACCCCATAAACACTTATTCTTTTGAAATGAAGTTACATTGAAAGTGGAAAATTGTGTCCCTGTTGGGATTTGCCCACATAGGATGTTTGATGAAACATCCAAAACACTCAACCCATGTAACTTAGAGAGCTCTTCAGGAATTGGTCCACTCAAGTTATTATTTGCCAAGTCCAATTGCTCCAAATTAGATATTCCACTAAGAGTTCTAGGTATTCTTCCTTCAAATTGGTTTTGAGATAAATTCAACAACCGCAAGCGACTCATACTTCCTATGCTTGCAGGGATTTCTCCTGTAAGATTATTACAAGACAAATCAAATATAGTGTATCCAGACCATATATATGACAGATTATACACGTATCTTTTCATGACAATTTCCAATTCGGTAGATCCTCCATACTCATGTGATGCATCTACAAATCCAGAGAATCTTTCAAGATGCACTGGTATTTTTCTACTAAATTTGTTGTTGGATAAATCCAACACATTCAAGTTGGTGAGATTTGTAATATGCTTAGGAATGCATCCATGCAGATTATATAACCGAGCATCAATAATCTCAAGTCATGAAGAAATGTGAAGTATCGAGGAAGCTTGCCTGTCAATCCATTTTTGCTTAAATCAAGTAGCTTAAGCTGGGTACAATGAGCCAAATATGTGGGCAGTGTCCCATAAATGTTATTAGAATGAACAAAGAAAAATAACATGAAACTACAATTACCAATACCATTAGGAATTGATCCCTCCAAAATATCTTGAGATAAATCTAATACAAGAAGTGAAACCAAACTATTAATACTTTCAGGAATATTTCCAGAAAAATTGTTATTATATATGTTTAGTCCCTTGAAAGCTTTTAATTGACCTATATTATATGGAATAACTCCACTTAATTTGTTCGAGTCCAAATATAAATCATATAATAAATGAAGTTTTCCTATGGTTCTAGGAATTGTGCCCATAAAATTGTTGTTAGAGAGTAAAAGGTATTCAAGCTTATTTAACATGTTGTTAGAGAGTAAAGGGATGCTACCAGTTAACATGTTTGAATGAAGGTGTAATGTGCTTAACTGACTCATATTCAGAATGGCTTCAAGTATACTCCCACTGAGCGTGTTTTGAGAGAGATCTAAGTAAGTCAACTTGGTCAAAAATTGGAAATGGATTTGGCTCTGATCCCTCTGAGCTTAATTCCTGGTATACTCCCTGAGAAATTGTTGAAACCAAGGTTTAGGTAAAAATCCCAACTCGATTGGAATAAGACCCCAGAGTTTATTTCCGCCAAGGTTAAGTATTCGTAATGCTTTAAGCTGGCTGAACTCAGGTGGAATTCTTCGAGTGCAATTTATGATCCAAGGTGTGCAATTTATGCAGCAGGCCGAATTCCACTGGAATAGAACAGTTTATGTTCTCGGAGTTCTTCGCAAGTATTCTCCAGTCAAGTCAGTATGTGTCCCACCTAGTTAACAGTCAAGTCAATATGTATCCCTTCCCACCTATTTCTTCGCCTGTACCGTTCAATCTAGTTAGTTGGGTGAATATGGACGTTTTTCCTTCTCTGTTTTCTCTGCATGCGAGACTTTTCAATCCGATTGCATCTTTCAATTTTTTTAACTTGTAACTCATGGGCTTTGGAAGACGTTCGAAAGTGATTTGGCAAAGTTAAATATTTGATCACCACATGGTAAAACTGTATATTGTAGTTGTGTGTTTTCAGCTCATTGCTCTTGGCTGGACTGTTTTTTTTTTCTGTTTATTTTGCATAGAGGAATAAGAAAAGGAAAACCTACTTGTATAGGGGAATAATAAAGGAAAACTTACATATTCCTGATGAATGGATTAGAACTTGTATTCAAGGCACTTATTCTTTTTGCCACATAGTACTAAATTGATCATCTCAATAATAATATTTACATTTATCATGAGCTTAATTGAATTTTTACAAAATGATTTGGATCTTCACAAAATGCTTTACGAAATCTAAGATAGACTTATAAGTGTCAATACTAAGTGATTCTTGAAGTAAGATAGGATTAATTACATGATCCAAAGATGATATATAAGATGTTAATTAGTGTGTTTATAGAGTGAAATTGGAATAGGACCTTATAGTTATGTTGATATAGTTGATAGAATTTTAATTAGTGGTAACAAGAATATAATTACAATTTTAGTAGTAATTATAATTTTTCTCAAGACTAATGTATTTTAGTCATATAGTATATCTAAAAGTTGTGAAGGCAACACCATCTCAATGATTGTATTAAGATGAATATAGGTATATCTTTTACGATATATAAAATCTTAGTATTGTTGATGCATGGATAATTTTTCTTATGTTTTAGTTGAAACCAATAAACTCAGAATTGTGTAGTAGTTCTTCATTGATATAATACTTTGTTCCTTATTGTTGATTTAATCTTGGAATTTAATTAGGATTGGGTTTGGGTATTAGACATCTTCATTAGGATGTTGAATTACAATAGAGCATTTACCCTTTACTATCTTTGCATATTAGATTGCAATGCTTATGCTGTTGTTGTATTGGATTTATCTTAACTATTTTTTTTTTTTAAAATTAGCTACTTCGTTATATTAACTTACTTGTGTTGTGTACGAAGGGGATGTTACAGAGCCCAGGTAGTTGACTTGAAGATTCTCCGTCATTTCAATATTAAAATACAATATTGGGGATTTATTAAACCCAGGTGCAATTCTCAAGGAGGTGTTTTCCAATTTAATATATTATAATAATAATAAGTTTGTTATAGTATTTGCACCTTGATGAGGCCAATCCTTTTCCCTTTTTAAAATTTATATTTAATGTGTAACAAGTATAAGTGTGGACACTTTGGGACTCCAAGATGTTTGGGGTGAACCTATTTTTCCGTGTTCCAATGTTATAATAAATATTAAATATAATTAATTACATTTTATTGTGTTTAGTGAGATTAAGAATATGAAATCAATTATAATAAATATTAAATGTAATTTATTATATTATAAGGTAATATAATTAATTACATTTGCATCATAATATAACCTAAGTAAATTTCTCTGTAACTTCGGGGTTTTGGGTATGAACATATGAATATGGAGAGTATCACGCTGAAGTCCATGGATTTAGGTATTAATTACTACTAATAATCCTAAGTGCCATTTAATATATTTAATTATATTATAATATAATTTTATTATGATTATATTATAATATAATTAATTAAAGAGACTATTTAGAAACATGATTAGATTATGAGTTAATATGACGGGATACTAATATAATAATTAACACTAAATTCACCTTGAAATGTGGGACTCCCACTGTGAAAGGGAAGTAATCCTCGGTTTTACCAGGCTGGTAATTTAGGCCAAATAAAAATGTAATTACGGGGTTAATGAATTAATGAAGATTAATTATCCATAGTGGAGATTAAATAAATGATTAGTAAAGAGCGAGATTCTATTATGACAACGGTTAATCAATTTAATAGGCCTAGAAGAGCTAGACAAGTGTTAACCTCTGTTTTCTTTGCTTTTCAATCCGATTTTCTCTGTGTTTGATATTTTGTTTTTCTGACAATTCGGGTCAAAATTGTATAAAATTTACTACATTATTCATTAAAATTATTTTCATGGACAAATTCCCATTAAGAAGGGAGCGAAATGAATACGCTTATCGCACGCCGACCTCTCATAAAATAAATTTCTCTAGATAGTTGTTATGCCAAGTCACATCAATACTAAAAACTCATAGGTTATGTTCTATTAAAATCAAGTCAATACTAACAACTCACAGGTTTTGGATGGACATTTGAATCTGACATGCTATCAATTTTTTCAGTATTGCTATGGCCATTTTTCATTTTCCTAGCACATTAGATGGATGTAGTGTTGTAGCCCTTCAATTCTACAATACTTAATTTTCTCACCACATTTTCAACCTATTTTTTCACTACTATTATTTGTTGAAAATGTGCCAACCAATTTCCCATGCTGTTGCATGTACTAAATTTAGATTTTGCATGCATGCACACTACAATGTACATCATTATAGTGAACACGTTGTGTAACCGTGTGATCTATTCATGATCATTTCACATAACTTTGTGATAGAGGTTATATATACGAGCATACCCATAGAGGTGAGTGTGTAGTGTGTAAGCAAGACGTAACACTGTGGAGTGCGATGTGTGCGTAGATAGTGTTAGAATAATGTAGAAACTTCTAGAATTTATTGTAAATTTAGAATGTTATTTCAAGTTTGTTTCATAAGAGCCCATATTTAGTTTGTGGGTGGTTTGAGATCCACAATGTTAGGAGTTTGATCTAATCCTCTATTGAGCTATAAATGTAATGGAATTGTTTCAATGAATCAAGTTTTGTGAGCACTGTCTCA
>SNQJ01S0174452.1:0-20231 GCA_010110895.2 Picea sitchensis | reverse complement strand
CTATCTGATTCAAAGTGTTATTTCTGTTGCTATTTCGTATATCATTTATGTGTATTGTGAAGATTATGCTGGATATTTTACTGTTATTCTGTCATTTCTAGCATTTCGTTTATGTTCTGCATATTTTATATATCTGGTATATTTCAAATGAGGCTTGGGATCTAGTGGACTTGCCGACTAGAAGAAGTCCTATTGGAAGCAAATGGGTGTATAATAAGAAATTAAATGCATAAGGAAAAGTGGAGAAATACAAAGCTCGGTTAGTAGCAAAAGGATATTCCCAAGTAGAGGGAATTGACTTTGGTGAAATATATTCTCTTATTACCAATTTAACTTCTATTATATTTATTTTATTTGTTGTTGCTTCTTTTTATTTTGACGTAGAACATATGGATGTGAAGACAACATTCCTGCATGGGGATCTGGAAGAAGAAATCTACATGAAGCAACCAGAAGGCTTTGTTGTGAAGGGAAAGAGAGATAGTATGTAGGCTGAAAATTTCCCTGTATAGATTAAATCTATCACCAAGGATGTGGTAGAAAAAATTCAATACTTATATGTTGGGTCTTGGAGCATAGCAGATCACTGTGTGTATTTCAAATTAATCGTTGATCATCTCATTTATTTTGTCTTGTATGCAGATGATATGTTGTTGATAGGAAACAACAAGGAGATTATCTAGGATGTAAAAACTCAATTGTCCTATAAATTTGACATGAAGGATATTGGTGTTGCAAATTTCATTTTTGGTATGGAAATTAAAAGAGATTGGGAAAACAGGAAACTCTGGTTAAATCAGAGGAAATATGTCAAGACAATATTGCAGAGGTTTAATATGGAGGAATGTAAATCGGTTAGGGTTCATATTCCTATAGGTGTAAAGTTATCTATGGATCAGTGTCTGAAGACATAAGAAGAAGAAGAGGACATGCCCTATGTTCCATATGATAGTGTTGTTGGTAGTTTGATGTATGCAATGGTTTGTACTAGACCGGACATTGCACATGCAGTGGGAGTTTTGAGCAGGTATATGTCAAAACCAGGGAAGGAGCATTGGACATCAGTAAAGAGGGTTTCCAGGTATTTGAGTGGCACTACAACTTATGGATTGTGCTACCAAGGAAGACCAGGATTAGACAGAATGTTGGACATACATGGATTTTTGGATGCAGACTGGGTTGGAGATATGGATCGCAAAAGATCTACAAGTGGGTATGTGTTTAACCTATTTGGAGGAGCAATCAATTGGATGAGAAAAATATAATTTGTAGTGGAACTTTCAATTATAGAAGATAAATACATGGCAGCCACTCATGCAAGCAAGGAAGAAGTATGGTTACAAATATTTTTTTTCAAGTATTGGGTTGGTACAACAAGATGTAAGGATAGATTGTGACATTCATAGTGCAATCTTCCTGGCGAAGAACTTGGCTTATAATTCAAAGATAAAGCATATTGATGTTCACTATCACTTTGTGAGAGACATGGTTGAAGAAAAGAAGGTGTTGTTGATGAAGGTGGACACTTTGAAGAATGGTGTAGATTCATTAACAAAATATGTGAGCAATAAGAAGTTATCTTGGTGTAGAGGATCTATGGGCATTGTTTCCTTAGATTTTTTACTATGTAACCCTATAACTCCTTATATGCAAGTAAAACAACAAGTAGGAGAATCTTGGGTATGTGTTAAATTTTTTGCATGATTGTTGGGTTTTTGCATTTTTTGCAATGAAAGTTGAAGGTTGAGGTGGATCGACCAGGAAAATTTGAATTTGAAGTAATCAAAAACAATTCAAAGAGGTCAACCGACAAGAGGTTGACAAGCAGTCAAGTGGAAACTAAATGAAGACCGAATGGATATCGAAAGGTGGCCAAGTGGAAACCAACTAAAGACCAAATGGAGGTCGACTGGTAATCTGACTTGGTAGTCAAATTTAACAGAATCCTGAGATTCATGGGATTTGTAGCCAATTATCAATGTGGATATATAACCATTTTTGGTCACCTTTATTTAGGGTTTTTCCTACTGTAAAGCTTATAAATAAGGTGTGTTGTAATGTTGTAAAATACAATCTATAGATCAATTATTTGGCTAATGAATAATCAATAATCGTAGAGGTTGATATTCATGTAGATGTAAGTTGAATTGGCTACATGATTGTTCTTGTGTATGAAAAGAATATATGATGTCAATTGTGTCTTAAGAGTGTGGACCAAGGTTAGGCATGTAACCTTTTATCTTGAATGAATAAGACAATAAGAGAAAGACACTCAAGGAATTTTTTCTTTTCCGTTTGGGTTTCCGGTGTAAAATATATGTATGTGTGTATTATGTATTTGCTTTATATCTTAAATATGTATTCCTCTCTTCTGTTAGGTTTGGCATGGAAAGAAATTATAGAATTTTCTAACATGTGGTATCAGAGTTTGGTTTAAAAACCTTATATCTAAGCTAACAGTGGAAGTCTAGTGAGAGTTGTAAGTCAAAAATATTTAAATGTGTGCTTAAAGAATGACAAGTAACTCAAGAACAGAGATTGAAAAATTCAATGGAAAAAATTTTGAGATTTGGAGGCTTAAAATTGAAGATCTCCTTGTAGATCGAGAATAATAGGAAGCAGTTTCTCCAAGTACCATTTCATCAAGTATGCCAAGGGAATAATGGGATAAACTCAAAACGAAGGAAATAAGTACAATTTGACTTTTCCTTGTAGATTCAGTGTTGTTGAATATCTCAAGTGAAGATTCATCCAATAAACTGTGGGACAAGTTAGGAAGCTTGTGCCAGTCAAAATCCACAGTAAATAATTTTTTTCTTAGAAATTAGTTGTATCTTCTGACGGTGAGTGAGAAAAATTGATAACTATTTATTTAAATATGTTTAATACCATAATAAGCTAGTTATCTTATGTGGATATTAAAATCATTGAGGAGAGAAAATGTATTAGCCTAATATGTTCTTTGTCAGACTCTTGTGATAGCAGTGGTATTATAAGGAATGAAATTAACATTGGTGTTAAAGACATTGTTCTGTCATCAGAGAAGACATGAGAATGAAAAGAAACATGGAAGGATTGACTAACGATGCACTAGTGGTGAGAGGTCAACCCGGTTGATAGAATAAAACAAATTCTAGTAGAAAGTCTAAGTGAAGGGTAGATCTAAATCCATGTTTAAGTCAATGAGAAGATGTTGGAAATACATTAAAGATAGGCATTATAAGAGGTGCTGCGTCCCAGAGCCACCCATAGTGAGACCATGCTACATGAGAGAGAACTCTTGCGTTCTCTCTTCGGAACATACTTGTAACATACCCGGCATGCAATTAGAAATATATACATGCATAACTCTTGCAGAAGCCACTTATATAAAACGTAAGCATGAAAATACATTTGTAAATGCACGAATCCATACTAAAATAACGGTAGTATTACATCACACAATATAGGAAATACCCATAAATATAAACCACAGTTATAAATAATACACTGGATAAATCTGTAAAACTAAAAACGAAAATAATAATACAGCATGCAAATTTATCCACCGCAGTTGACACTTATCTTGGTAAGAATATCACCAATTGCATCTCAGACCTTCCTAACCTCCCGGCCTTAGACCACACTGATCATCAACTCTCAATGAGTGAGTCCTCACAGTGGGACTAAAACTCCACCAGACAAAATGGGTTCCTAACCATGCTAATGGTTCATGGAAAACAAAGACTTCATCACAAGTGCCTACTCAAACTAATAGCCTCTGAGTCTCTCATTCCCCCACATTCATGTCCCACTACCCGGGGAAGTGCCTTCTCTGCTCAATGGTCCTTTGTCTGCCCCACTTCCCTTCAGGCTTACAACCTTGAGGCGGACAAAGAAGTCTCATACTGTAAAGCGTATTTTAGCACCTCGGAAATCAATTCCCATCAATTCTCTCACCCGAAGATAAATTGCTCACGCAGGCACGACAACCCGCCTCTTCAATATCCCATGGAAGCAGCCCACTTCTTGATTATCCTGGGCGCAGCCTCTTCTTCAATCAGGTTCCCGGCTAACCGGCTACACAAACCTCTAAGGTCACATGGATACAAGCTTTCGGGTATAGTGACCGAAGAGTATGGGAGATAACTAACCACATGAGTGAAAATGGTCATGGAATCATGGTTGAATGATGGAAGGAATCATCAAAAAGATGATCCTAAGAATGATGGGGGGGATGAAAATGAACCAAGTCCCAATATGTATGCATGTCCCCAACTTGACACTTGTCATGTTGCGGGAATACACAGCCCACTTGTCTAACTTTAGAACAGGATAAAATGATTATCCATACTTTATGATTTAAGAAATATTAATATAATATTCCTTTTTGGCAAGATCCACGGATTATCCATTTTCCTTAACTTTTAGGCCCCACCCTTTCTCTGACTAGTGAGTTCAGTCCTCCATCTCTTTTATCATGTCGGTGGAGTAGAACCTTGATGTATTTTATAATAATAAAATATGGAACATGTACGAAAATAGGTGCACTAGCCTTTAACATCTAGTCTCTCCGACCTAATAAAATGCATCTAGCTTATAATTTCTCGGCTCACCGACCTACAAAACATATCATATACACAAAGACTCACTGGACTCAACATGGAGTACACACTTAAAGATGTTGCATTGATATCTGCGGAATGTGCACACTTCCTCATTTTTCTTGTCGTCTGTCGTGCATTATGCCATGTGAAATGTCACCGGAAATGATAGCCAAAACATATCCTGAAGCAGGTACATTTGTATTTACATTTACAATTGGGTTCAACCTTAGGGATATACAATCCCCTCCCCTTATTTATACGCGTACTCAATGCATCATGTACCCATATAAACTAAATTTCAAAAATACCCAAAAAGATGTGGGTATTATGCACCGCATTGCATCCTCATGTTCCTAAGTAGCATCCTCAAGACCATACAAGGTCCATTGGACTACAAGCCCTATGGCTCGATTAAGTTGTTTTATTTTCGTTCCTAGAATTCACCCGGATGCGCTTGAAGAAGTGCCTTCTTACTCCACCGAGATCACATTCAATCAATAACATGTTTAGTGTCGGTGTATATTTCTTTAGAGTGATACATAGGACCATTATGAGCGGACATAGTAGCGAACAATGCAATCATATAAGCTATTGGACCAATCCTCTAGAGTTTCAAATGGCCCACAATAGCAAGCTGCCAACTTTGAACAATTTCTCAACCGGGGAATACGTTTGGATTTCACTTTCGATGTACATGGTCTTGCTTTAGGATTTAAATGAGGTTCTGCTCTTGTCGATATCTTTTCTACATGTCTTGGGAGCAGCACAAATTTTGTTTTATTTTTCAGCATTTTTCCTCTTCCATTTCCTTGAGCAAATCTAGTCCAACCCTTTGCTCTATCATTTGGGTTATCTATTACCAGGTGTGTTGCGGTTTACGCCATAAAGGGGTACTAAATGGGCTCATCATTAAGTCTTGGTACCCATTGGTATAAGAAAACTCTACCAAGTGTAGGTAGTCTTCCTATTTTTATGGCTTATCCATCCCATACATCCTAATATCCTCAATCACTGATTCACCCTCTTTGTTTGTCCATCTATTTACGGATGATAAGTTGTACTAAAATTCAATTTGTTCCAAATCCATTAAATAATCCCTTCAAAATTTTGAGGTAAATTTTGGATCTCTGTCAGAACACAATTGTCTTGGGTATGTTAGTAGAAAAGCGGGACAGCAATTTAATAAAATAAAACAAACGAGGAAACAAAACATAGAAGACACACAATACAAGAGAGACATGGATTCACGTGGTTCACCCGATTAGCCAGACTCCGATCCACCGGAAGAAATTTCTAGGTCACTTCCTTTATTATTATCTGGCAAATGAAGGGATACAACCTACTGACAAAACCATTGTGGCTTCCTCTTATTTCTCTCACATTCTCCTCTCTCATAATACAATATTCACCATCAACCACTTAGCCTCGATAAATTTCCCTCATAAAGGGTTGCCTTCAGGAAAAACCCTAACATAATCTCTATCGTTAGATCTGCGACCTTATAATGAGTGATCAGTTACAATGAAATTACAATATACTTTTATAAGGCAATTTTTGCTTCGAGGGCCGTATACGAAGACCCCTCGAATTGAGGGCCAGCTTTCCCAGACGGGGATATCCCCAGGACCCACGAGGAGGGTAACCTCGCCAGCGTGGAAGAGTGTACATACTTAGGTGTAATGCTATTAGGGTGTAAACATGGTGAAAGTGAATTCTCATCGGGGGAAGATAATTAGGCTCCAACCAACGGGGTATGCCATGTAATCTAGTAATTTCCCTCATATAAACATTAACAATGTTCATTGGATTGTAAGTGAGCTTAGCCCGGAATAAAATGGGCAGCTTTAGTAAGCATCCCACTACCATGATAGAGATCATGTTGCTTGTTTGATGCAGGAAGTTTGGTAATGAAATCCCATGATTTTAACCCCATTTCCACTAGGGAATGGGTAATGGTTGTAACAAAACCAAGCCAGGTGTCTATGCTTAGCCTTTACTTTTGACATTCAAACATTCAGCAATAAAATCAGCAACCTCTTTCTTCATTCCTAGCCAAAAGAATTAGCCTCTTACAGTTTCTAAATTGTTTTTTTGATATCTTAGGTGCCCAACATAAGGCACATTATGCATTTCTCATAATATCAGATTTTTCAACTCTTAGAGGAATTTGGTACATAAATTATGCCCTTGGACATGAGAATTTCATGTAGCATCTGGCTTGCATTTCTTTCAATTTTTTGTTGCAAATTACCTTGTTGTAGTTTGCCTAAATCCTTGTATTTATTAAATCTGATTTGGGAAGTCCTCTATAATTATGTGTTTAAAATCTAGTTGATGCAATGCTAAGTGGTTGGTGCACTCATTAGGAGAGTGCATCAACCACTTTTCTCTTTCCCCTTGATATGAATTATATCAAAGTCATATTCTCTTAAAATTCCAACATCTACTTTGCCCTGGCATTTAGAGTTGGCTAATCAAAGAAATATTTCAGACCATTGTGGTCTATCCTCATATCAAACCCTTTCCCCATGAGGTATTGTCTCCCATTTAGATCAGGCATGTACTATGGCTTCCAGCTCCAAATCATGAATGGCATAGTTTCTTTTCGGCATGCTCCTTCAACTTCCTTGATTCATAACATAACAAACCCATTTTCCCGGTAGGAATCACAAGTCCTTCCTTACATGCATATTTGCATGCAATGAAGTCTTCATTTGGGTCTATTATCCTTAATATTGGAGCACTTGTTAATAATTGTTTCAAGTGTTGGAAATTATTTTCACAATCCAATGTTCATTGAAACTTCACACCCTTTATTTGCAAGGAAGTGATTGGGTGTGCAATCTTTGAAAATCCTTCTATAAATCTCTATAGTATCCTACAAGGCACATGAATGATCTCACCTACATCGTATTCTTCAGCGTTGACCATTCTCTAATGGAATCTACCTTCTCAGGGTCCACTGATATCCCATCCTTTGAGTAATGCTTATTAAATGGTGAGAATTTATACGATAAAATGAGCACTTGCTTGCTCAGTTTGGCATCACGGTGATTATCCCTTAATACTTGCAAAAACCATTCTCAAATGATGTTCGTGCTCTTCCTCTAACTTGAATATATGAGAATGTCATCCAAAAGACAATGACAAACTTGTCTAAATGTGGAAAACACCATTCATTAAGCAGGTAAGCAAATTTTGACAACCCAAATGGACAATGAACTCATGTCACATACCTTGTTCTAAAAGTGGTCTTGCTGATATATTCTCTCTTTAATCCTTACGTGATGGTATCGACTTGAGATCTATCTTGAAAGATAACGTCCTTCAATTGATCAAAAGATCATCAATCCTTCGCGAGAGGATACTTGTTCTTAACAAACACTTTATTCAAGCTGGCATGCGAAATCAATGCTGCACAATCTTAATGTTCCATCTTTATTCTTCACAAACAAGGCTGAGAACCCAAGATGACTTTTACTTGGGTGTATATATCCTTTCTTCGGAAGCTCTTCAAGTTTCATTTGCAACTCCTTGAACTCTGGGGTCTGCTCATTCTGTAAGGAGTCTTTTGACACTGGCGCTGCTCCAGGAATAGATTTATAGAGAAATCAATGTCCCTCCTTAGAAGTGAATCTGGTACCTCCTTGAACACCTCTTCAAAATATTCTAGGACTACATAATCTTCCAAATTTGGCACCTTATATTTGGGTGTCTCCTCATATGAGCTACAAATATTTGACCTGCCCTTTGCAACATTTCTTGACTACAATGTTGAAATCCCTCTACGATGGTTATTTCCCAGGGAATTCTGCACTTTCCTTAGTTCCCTTTCTCATCCAAACGAAGTAAATGCTTTGTTGTAATGGGTCCCAGGAGGCATGATGTTGTTCAACCAGCCATCCCGATTAGGCGGTCATAGGAACCTAAAAAGCAAGATGTTCAAATCTGCACGGGTGTTCATTCAATTCATGTCCATGGAACATGACTTAACCATCTCATTAGCTTTTCTTTTAGTTCACGTAGCTAGTTGCACCAACCAAGATTTTCCATGCTTGCTTCTTGGAAAATGCAAACTCCACCATCTTAGGATCTATATATAACTATGACTAGCTCTGAATCAATTAAAATAGCAATGGTTTGGTTGTTGATCATACCTTTCACTTCAATCATATGTGAGTGATACTCTGCTTACTTGTTGTCCGGGCTTCATAGATCACGAACAGCACCGCCCATGTCCTCCCAACTGTTTCATCTTGTTTTTACATTGTTGAAAAGTCCTCCCTTTTCCCCTCTGTGAGGACAATCTCTAAACATGTGATCCTTTACAACCACAACATTGAATAGGTGGTTTCCTTGGACTTTGACTCCTTATGTCAATAATTCTAGGTTCTTTAGAGGAGTTTGTTGTCCCTTTGGATTGTTTCTGAAGAATGGTGCCTTATATCCCTTCTTCCTCTTTGATCCACCTTGATTCCTTTGTCTTCCCAAGCTTTTGGAATGTTGGCCTTGATTTTTGTTGATCATATAGGCATTTAGCTCACCTTATGGTCTCCTCAATGTCGTGGGATCATCATATTGTATTTGTCACCGATGAATGATGGCAAACCACTCAAATACTGCTTGAATCTTAACTATCTCATATTTGATGGAGACATACTTCAATAGTTCTCAAAACCTTCTCTCATATTCATCGATGGTCATACTCTCAAGCTTGAATTCAAAGAACTCTTTATTTTTCTTGTCATGAGTATCTCTTAGTCAAGTATTTCTTCTCAAAATACCTCTTGAATTCCTTGGTAACACTTTTCTCTTTAATGTGTTGCACTTGCACAAGATAGATCCCACCACATGGATGTCTTTCCCTTAGCGGGTTGATGGATGGAAATTCTACCCTCTTTTGAGAAGAATAATTATGCAATTGAAAATACTTTATCGTGCCCATGATCATGTCTCACGCCTCTTCATCCTTCTTGTGCTCACCATCAAAAGTGGGAGGTTTGATTTTGTTCATTTCTTCTGTAGTTCATCCACCCTAGAACTCTTATGCTTCTTGAAAGGGGATGGATTTGATTTGTTGTGTTCCCTCTTATTGAAATTCCTTGGGGACTGATGGTGATTCTTCCTAACACTCCTTGATATTGTTTTCTCATCATGGGACTTGTGACTTCCCGATTTGCTCAAGCCACTCTCATATCAATTTCTTTTCTATTCCATTCAGAAGCCTACGTAATAAATTCATGTTGGAAGTCATGTTGTCTCCTTGGCTCTCCATGAAGCCTTTCGTGTTATCATCCTTATGGCTTTGGACATCATGCCTTAGAACAATGGTCTCTTCCATATTCATGTTCTCATTCCTTTCTTCTCCATGTCCATTGGAGGTTGTTCCTTCAATGCTCAAATGGACATCAATCCCTCTGACTTCATCTTCCTCGAACATGATTCCATTATGCATATTCCATTACTCTAGAATCTAAGTTGATCTTGATCTAGTTTTTTAACTCTGCCAAAATTTGCATCCAACAAAACTTTGTTAGGCTATTTGTTTCAACAATTTCATGAAATATGAACCATTACGGTTCAATAATATATATGAGAATTATTTCTTCTAGACTGCTTAGGTAGATGCCTTGATAAATTTTATGGGTGGAAAATTATATTCCACTATCCAATAACCTTCCAACGCATTCTCACATGCTGTTAAAGTCTTGGCGAAGAAAGTTGTGGTCTTTTGAAATTTTCCCATTAATTTTCTGTTCATTTTTTCAACTAGGCGCAACTCTACACTGTAAATATCCATTTTTGCACCTAATCCATTCTCTTTTTCGTAGGATATTAATTGGGTTTATTCATATACATAATATGAACACTCTTTCCAAGTTTCACCATTTTCTAGTTTCTGGGTTCCTAGTTACAGCCTGTTGAAGTTATAGACTAATTCATGTTTTTGGTCTGGAAAGATGCAGGTACCTTCTTTTCCATATTAAACACATTTAACATGCCCAGAAATTTAAGTCAGATATGGAAATGTCTTCTATGGTTTAATATCTTTCCATTGACCACTCATGCGCCTCAATCTGATTCGGGCCGAGAAAGTTATGGCTCCATGAGCTAGTTGGGTCTTATAGTTACCCTTCATTGTTTATGTTGTATCTTTCTCATAAAATCTCCATTTGTGAACAATTTACCATTAGAAAGATTTATCGAGTTCTTTTTTATTTGGTACGTAGATAAAAGCATGCCTTGTCCATCTATTCGTGGTTTTTGAGTTGCTAAAATGCTCTTAAGGCCCTAAAAAGCGTGCTACAAAAGGTGCGTTCAAAGCAGTATAAGCGTCGTGGAAATTACGTTGGTTTTACATTGTTCGCTGCCCTTCAAACAACCGGGTGTGCAAAAATTTCAATCTTTGCACTCGTATCTACCATGTGTTGCAACATCATAAGGTAAATCATACTTCACGCACTTTAAAACCAGCATTATTATCCCACTTCTTTTTTCATGCCAAACGCGCGCGTATTAGATGCGCGGTGGATATTGGCGCACAATTTTGGTTCTTGCACCATTGTTACATTGCCTTGATTTTGGCGTTGTATTACCGCGTGCGATTCAATCACGCATTGCACCATACTGCCAAAGTTTAGTACGCCCCAACCGTGCATCAATACTCTGCGTGCACCATACTAAGCGTCATCGCGACAACATATACCCATATTGCGTGTGCGCCAATAAACTCCTTTGTGCTCTACCAATACTGCACATACACCTTGCGCGCCATTATTATGTGTGTTTACACTGTGCACAC
The DNA here is from genome assembly GCA_010110895.2 of Picea sitchensis. Lineage (NCBI taxonomy): Eukaryota > Viridiplantae > Streptophyta > Pinopsida > Pinales > Pinaceae > Picea > Picea sitchensis. The sequence goes on along the minus strand of SNQJ01S0174452.1, from coordinate 8,843 downwards.
CTTCTTATGTGTGTACACCATGCATACCTTCTTATGTGTGTGCACTCGGTACAGTAAATTTAGCGCGTGCACCCGCGCACCAATATTTTTCCGGCGTGGTGCCAAAATTTTCGCGTGCATCGACATGCGATACCTTGCGGCGCAATGCCAGATTTTACCTATCCAGAGATTTTCACTGCACCACGCTGAATTTTTGGTGTGCTTGGCGTGCTTTTGTTAGCCTTTATGCGCATCAATTTCCTGCGATGAATTCCGCTTCGCGGTGGGCTTTTCCCAATTTACCATAGACGATGCGCAGCTAAGGAAATTGGGTCAATTTCACCCTGATAACATCAACTCACCTTTGTAACAATAGATCATTGTGGGTTGACATGTATGGAACGTATTTTTCCCAAACTCGGGTCCTTGAATTAGAGATTTTAATTATAAACTCGCTCCAGCTGTCATGGATTCACTGTAACTTCAAATTGACCAATTCCAAGTCTGAATTTGCTGGAACATATATTAAATCGGTGATATCTCATCAGCGAAGCGAGATTTTTCCCGTTTTCTCATGAATTCAACCGAAGTTAAGGTTTCCCCATTTTTCGCCAGTTATTCATTACTTTTTACCGTAGATGACTCACCACAAACTGAAATTTGGCCGCCCGAAATAAATCCTGCGTTTTGCTTCAACTCAACTTTCTCGACCCATCCGGGGCTCAATGTTGAAACTAAAATACGATACCATGTGCTTAATGTCCACTGACCACCCATGAGTCGGGCCATGCTGAGAGAGAACTCTTCGCGTTCTCTGCAAGGCTATGTTGTAACATGCCAACATGCGTAATTAGAAATATATGCACCTGAGAACTTCGATGTGGAACCTTATATATAAGCGTAAACATACAGGCCTACAATAAATTCCTGCGGAAATAATGATAGCAGCATTGCATACAGCGGATCTGAAATACTCATAGAAATATAACTGTGTTTATAAATCATACACATGATAAATCCGTAAAACTAAGCATCGAAATAATAATGCAACATGTAAATTTATCTACAGTTGACACTTATCTTGGTAAAGAATACCTGTTGTGTCATGAGACTACATGAACCTCCGGTATAGACCACATTGTTCATCACTCTCAGCGATTGGAGTCACTTGGAAATGGGGACTAAACTCCACCCATGTAAAGGGTTTCTTAACCAGGCTAATGGTTCATGGAAAGCAGGAAAGAACTTCTATCATGTGCCTACTCAAACTAGCAACCTCTGATCCTCTCATTTACATGTTTGTCCCACCCCGGGAAGTGTGCCTTTTCTCTGATCAACAATCCTTCAACTTCCCCAATTCCCTTCCAAGGATTCAAAAGCAAGCCGGATAGGAAGTCTCAAATCATTGTAGCTGTATTTTAGCACCTACGAAATTCAATCCTCGATAATTCTCTCACCCGGAGAGAATTGCTCATAGTCTTGACAACCTGCCTCTTCAATGGCATCCACCGGGCCCTTACAAACTGCTTCTTCAATATCCCATGGGCACGACAGCCGCTTCTTTAGTCCATCTCCTCGGCTAACCAACTACACAAACCTCTAAGGCCATGGATACAATATCAGGTATAGTGATAGAAAGTATGGAGGATAATTGGCGCGTTAGTGAAAATGGTCATGGCATCATGGTGAATGATGGAAGGAATCATGGAAAATATGATGGAAAGAATGATGGGGGCACGAAGAAATGAAATAATTCCCAACAATGTGTATGCATGTCTCCAACTTGACACTTGTCATGTTGGGAGCCTACTGGCCACTTGTGTCCCCAACTTTAGAACTTGGGATAAAATAATTATCCATGCTATATTTAAATATTAATAATATTCCTTTTTGAGAAATAGCTCACAGTGTATACCATTGCTTTTATCCCCCCTCTTTTCCCTAACTGGTGGATTTTAGTCCCCATCTCTTTTATAGAGTGGTGGATGCATGCACCTTGATGTATTTTATAGTAAATATGAGACATGTACAAAACCCCGGTACACTAGTAGCTAACATCTAGGCTCTCTGGCTAATTCAACACATAAGCCTCATAACTTATAATAACTGGCTCATCGTACAAACATATCATATACTAAGGCTCCATGGCCTCAACATGGCCCTTTAAGATGTTGTTGCGTGTGATATCCTTGAATGTGCACACTTCCTCATTATACTATGCAGTACATGCATACACTATGCCATGAAATGTGCATAAAAATGATATCAAACGACTCACTAGCTTAAGTACATTTTTATTTACATTGACAATTGGGTTCAACCTTGGGGATATTACAAAATGGTTATAATTAGAGTCAGTGGAGTTGGTACATGATCAATGAGGAAGTAATTAGAGCTAAAGAGAAGACAACTCCAAATAAAGGGCTGATGGTAGGAATTTGATGTAGGCCAGTTTTTACAATCAGGATCAAGATGTTTGAGTTTATCAACTCGGGAAACATCCTATCATATGACACCACATAGAAAATGGTTCTATAGATATGAACAATACGAAGGAGGATATGTTATTGGGGGATGAATCTACAACCAAAATTGTCAAGTAGGAAGAGGCAATTGATACTACAAAATGGGAGGATAAGAACCCTTCTAGGTGTGCTACATATTCGTGGTTGTAAAAGCGATATTTTTAGTAACAAGAGTGATCACCGAGGAGTCACCTCTATTTGAGAGGGTAAGTGAAATATGTGGTCGAAGTGCGATCTTATTAATGAAAAGAGTTCATATTGGAACCTATGCAGGTTGTTAGCAGATGTCAACTCAATTGGATGCAACAACATTTATGTTCTGAAGTCAACTCAAATTGACTCAACTCAACTCAACTGGTGGTCGATTCAAACCAACTCGACAAGTCTTCGTCAAATGGACCCGGCCATGCTATGGCATGAAGAGGATGGGACATATTAGAAAAAGATACCGAGACTTATGCATAACAAGGAAGGTGTATGGTCGAAGGCTTCCCTAAATGTAATTTAGAAGTCAGCTTTTTGTGAACGTGTATATATGGAAAGAAACAAATTAATTGAGATTCCCATCACGGGTGACAAAGGGAAAATGGGATTCTAGGGTGGTTCATAGTGATGTGTTTGACACTGTTTCAATGCCTTCACTTCGTGGATCCATGTATTATGTCTACTACTTCATAGATGATTTTTTTCTAGGAAGACATGGATATATTTCCTAAGGAAGAAATCATGGGTTTTCAAGAAATTCAAAGAGTTTAAGTGAAATTCAAAGAGTTTAAGTCTCTTGTGGAAAACGAACATATAAGAAGATTAAGGTGTTGGTGACAATGGTGGTGAGTGCAGTGGAAATTATTTTGAGGATTTCTTCAAGTAGTGTAGCATAGCGTAAAATACCCTCCTTATACCCCACATAAAATATGGATTTGTTGAGAGAATGAATAGAACGGTGATGGACAAGGGGCATGCTCAATGGTGGTTCATAGTGATGTGTTTGGCCTTGTTTTGGTGCCTTCACTTGGTGGATCCCTGTATTATGTCTACTTCATAGATGATTTTTCTAGGAAGACATGGATATATTTCCTAAGGAAGAAATCATAGGTTTTCAAGAAATTCAAAGAGTTTAAGTGAAATTCAAAGAGTTTAAGTCTCTTGTGGAAAACCAGACATATAAGAAGATTAAGGTGTTGAGAACTGACAATGGTGGTGAATTCTGTGGAAAGTATTTTGAGGATTTCTTCAAGTAGTGTAGCATAGCATGCAAAAATACCACACCATATACCCCACATAAAAATGGAGTTGTTGAGAGAATGAATAGAATGATGATGGACAAGGGGCATGCTCAATGGTGTTCGGATCACACATGAATTCTGGGCAGAGGAAATTGACCGTGCAAAATATCTAGTGAATATGTCTCCTTTATCAATGCCAGTCGACATGACTCCACATGAGTTATGGTCTGGTAAGAATCCTTCAGTTTCACATCTCAAAGTATTTGGTTGTGATGCATTTTTGCATGTTCCCGGGGAAAAGAGGGGCAAGTTGGACAAGAAGGAAGTCAAGTGTATTTTCATTGTCTACAAAGAAGGAATGAAAAGATATAAACTCTGGGACCCTACATCAAGGAAAACATCATACATTTGAAGTGTGGTATTCAGAGAAGTCAGAAGGAAGTATGAGTCTAAAGTGATGGTTCAAACAGAGAATAATATAGAGAAGGTGAGGTTTGAATTGAGGAAAGAAGAAGATGATGATTCATATGAGTCGACTATATCAAATGAAGAGGTGGAACAACTGACCCCAGTTTTAAGGATGTTCAAATGAGTAAGAAAACCAGTCAAAACGTATAGTCTGCTCAACTTCCATCCCACATTTGTGTTAATTTCCACTGATGAGGAGCCCAAGTCGGTCAAGGAGGAAATCGACTCGAGAAAGGGGAAACTCTGGAAGGGTGCCATGGTTGAAGAAATGGGATCCTTTCACAAGAATGAGACATGGTATTTAGTGGTGCAGACCCCCTGCCCTCGGGCCAGGATCAGTGCGGGATCTTTTCCAAACTACGCGAAGAGTTAATTAAACTCCTGTGTTTAAGTCACAAAGGACTTTGGGTTTCATAAGTTGGAGAGTTCCGATGTATTTCCACAGCTCTTGGAAAATGCCAAAATGCCAATTTTCAACGAAGGTTGACTCCTTCAATGCACCGAACACATGCCACCTGTTACCCACTAGTTTCGGCTTTCGGGACTTTGAGCAAACAGCCAACAGTCGTTCCTCTTCCCTTATGATTCCCTGAACTCCAAAATTTTGGAATGTTGAAATGGGCTCAACAACCCATGGAATTTGAGATCGATGGCCTTTCGGGATTTTTTCCAAAGCTTGATCCCTCCTTTTACTGTCGTCGCACGTACCCTCTGACTAAGACTTGGGACCCACCTTTTCGGTGTTTCTCTCTTCGTGATTTCAGGAGTTGCGTTGACCATGCAACTCTACCTCTTGAGTCCCGAAACCCCAATGGCTATTGTCCCTTGAATTTTCAGGAATTTTTCCTTTCCCTCTTCGGGATTTCGCGAACCGGGAGTTTGAAACTCTCGATTCCAAAGTCACTGCCTCCTCTACTTCCCGAATTCCGGAAAGCCGAAATGCTGAAATCCCACATCAAAGGCACGTCACGTTTCACGACTTCAGGATTTTCAATGCAAAGGGTCCCGATTCCTTGTCATCGTAATTTTCGGTATGTCGAAACCCGAAATACCGAAATTCCACACTTCATAATCCCTTTCGCGATCCGAAAATTTGAGTGACCAAGGATTTTGGCCTACACTCCAAACTTATGAATCCTAAATTCCCGAAATGATCTGACGGCTCAAACTAACCATGATCAACAGTCCACATTGATTCTTGATATCAGGGTGGTGGGTTCATCCAACTCCTAAACACCCTATAGCTCCTCTGGGTCCTATGGTCCTCGCGACTTCATGAGTTCTCCACAGAGAATTTTGACCACCAGATGCACTCCTCAATGACTTCTATCCAAATGACTCAGTGTTGTCCCTCCTAAACTTGACTTCTATGAGACGATTTCAATCTTCATCCCCCTTTGAGCACTTCAAAGGTGTTATCCTTCCTGATATTTCTCTTGTAAACTCAAGCTTCCTGAAAGGATCCCTTCTCCCACTCCTTGTGGAAAACCTTCAAATAACCTCTAGTTATTTGAGTCTCCGACCCTGTGCACTCTTTGCAACAATGGTCCTTCAACCTTTCTTCTAGATTTATAAAACCCAAGGCTTCAATTGGCCTGCGCACACCTTGCACGACTCTATGCTTCACCTGCACTTCAGCTGGTATGAGAACAACGGTATCTCTCCTGATATTTCTGAGATAAAACTCAGACCCTCGTCAACACACACCTTACGGACGTTTGTTGCACTCCTTGCAGGAATTCTCAGGAAGAGAAACAATTGAAACTCATTCTTCTCCTCTCTCAGACTTCATACATTCAACATGAAATCACACATAACACATCATTGAAACAAATGCATAACAGAGAAACAAATCAACTATAAACATACCATTCAACAAATGTAAACAGTAAGCATCATAACACCATGAAAATTGAGTCAAAGCTTCATATATTAACTCAAGTGCTCCTGTAAATGGGTTCTTCTCTACAACTCTATGTTACAGCTCTACAGCTTATGAATTCTTAATGATCATCAAAAGTTACAATGATACAAGGGTGAGGGTGTCTATATCCGTTTTCCCTCCTATGCTTCTAAACTGTCTAATCTAACATTCATATCTACCTACTTTACATTCATTACGCATAAATGCCTCTACATTCTACAGATGAGAGAAACGCTCAAGATGTGTTTACAATATCTAGATATATATGTAAATATGCTTCCCTTAGCTATTACATTAATGTTGTCCATTCATTAATCTCAAAACACTTCAAAATATGCGCTAGTGATTTTCTAGCTGTCTCCCGCTTTTACGTTGCTTGGCTAGCTGCTTACGATGCTCCTACATCATACTCCCTCACTTGAAAATATTCATGAACTCCTATTCATGAGCTCTTGCACAGTCTTTCCATGCCTATGAATTATTGCTTCATCCTCCCAACTGGCATCTTCAACTGGATGTCCCTTCCATTTGACCAAGAATTCAAAATACTCTTTTATCCTGGTCTTTTTGCTAACCCTTTTGTCAATTATGCTTTCCATATGTGGATCTACAACTACAGGCATTTGTTTTGTCCATTGAATTTCTTTCTGTTCCTCCTCTATTCCTACTTCTTCATCTCTATAAGGGTACAAATCTGCAACATTGAATATCGGTGAGATTCCAACCCCATCGAGTAATTCAATCTCATATGCATTTGCCCCAAATTTCCTTATGACCTTGCACGGTCCAATCTTTTTCATATTTAGCTTATTATATGTTCCCCTTGGGAACCTCTCCTTCCTCATATGCGCAAGAATCAGATCACCAACTTCAAATTTAATTTACCACCTGTGTTGATCTGCTCTCCGCTTGTATTCTTGACTTGAACTCTGCAATCGCTCCTTGACTCGGTTGTGAAGCTCCTTCATTCCTTCTGCAAATTCCTCTACACTAGCACTCCTGAATTCGTCTTGTTCTACATATTTCAGTTCAGAAACGCCCCTTGGCTGCATTCCATATACAATATGGAATGGACTCTACCATATGCTTCTATTGAGTGAATCATTGTAAGCGAATTCCGCCTGAGGTAGAATGTGATCCCATTGACTGTGGTGTTCAGTCACTAAGCTTCTTAACAAATCTCCCAAGCTCTTGTTCATAACTTCTGCCTGTCCATCCGTCTGAGGATGATATGTTGAGCTAAAAGACAAACGTGTCCCCAACTTCTTCCATAAGGTCCTCCATAAATTCCCTACGAAATTGCTATCTCGATCAGAAATGATACTCTTTGGCAAGCCGTGAAGTCTGACGACTTCCTTGAAAAATAGGTTTGCAATATGATTTGCATCACTGGTTTTATGGCATGGTATGAAATGTGCCATTTTTGAAAATCTATCGACTACCACAAAGATTGAATCATATCCTCTCTGTGTCCTTGGCAATCCTAATATGAAATCCATGCTCACTGTGTCCCATGGCCTTTCAAGTATGGGTAATGATTGGTATAACCCTGTGTTCTGCCTTTTTCCTTCCGTGTGCTGGAAACTTCTGCACCTGTCCACAAATTTCTTGGCATATTTCCTCATCCCTGGCCAAAAATATGATCCATTCAACTTTGATAAGTCTTTTCATGACCGGAATGTCCGATCAATCCTCCACTTTGTTTTTCCTTCAACAGGTTCTCCCTCATGGAGCCTTTCGGAATACATAGTTGATTTCCCCTGAAAAATAATCCATTATGGATCATGTATCGAGTCCATTGGCTTCTATCCCTGAGAATTGGATTCTCAGATGCCTCATATGCCTCTTTAAAATCTAGGTCATCCCTGTACATTTCTTTGAGGTTATCAAAACCCAAAGTCTTGACTCTGAATTCCTGCATAAGCAAACATTTCATGCTCAAAGCATTAGAAAATTTGTTAGCAGTTCCAGAAATATGCGTAATCACAAAAGTAAAATTGTGCATGTATTCAACCCATTTAGCATGTCTTTGGTTCAGCTTTTCCTTTCAAGTCACGAATTGCAAAGCGTGATTATCTCTTTACAAAACAAACTCCTTGGGAACCAAATAATGTCTCCACTTCTTCAATGCTTGTATGACTACATAGAATTCTTTGTCATATGTGGAGTACTTAATCTTCGCTTCATTCATTTTTTCACTGAAGTATGTGATCGTCCTGTCATCTTGGCTCAATACTGCTCCAATTGCAAATCCACTCATGTCACACCTGACCTGGAATGTTTTGCTAAAATCTGGCAAAACCAGAATTGGTTGCTCAGTGATCTTCTTCTTCAGCAGATTGAAGCTCTTCTCTGCTTCTTCCATCCAGTGAAAACATTTATGTATTTTCTTCACCGTATCCATCATTGGTGCGCTATTTCCACTGATGTTTCGGATAAATTTCCTGTAGAATCTAACCAACCCATGGAAGCTTCGAACTTCAAATACACTCTTCGGCGATGGCCAATTCTTAATCGCCTCTATCTTTTCCGGATCCATTTTTAGTTCATTTGCAGAGATAACAAAACCCAAATAAATGAGTTATGTCCTCATAAATGAATATTTCTTCATATTAATCAACAATTTCTCCTACTATATTCTCCTCATTACTGCAACTAGATGCTTTAAGTATTCTGCTTCTATCTTGCTGAAAATTAATATATCATCAAGATATACAATGA
>SNQJ01S0174450.1:30064-42181 GCA_010110895.2 Picea sitchensis | reverse complement strand
TTTAACAACAATAATAGAGAAAGTGAAAATACTATTCAATTTTTTTGGTTTGTTTTCTTAGATGTATACATTCATGAAATCAAATATTAAACTACTTAATTGAACAGAAAATTATAAATAATGGAAATCATACTATATATATAAAATTTCTAAAATAAACCAACAAACAAAATAGAATAACAAACTAACATATTAATGCATCTAATGTCTGTTCAATAGAGAATATCCAACCACCTTATCCGGGAAGTAAACCTGCAATGGATCTTAAGATTGTTCTGAACAAATGTGAAACTAATATGCTGAAATTGAGTTATGACAACAAAACATATAATGGATACAATCACAGTGGTCTTAATGATTTGCAAGTAACTACAATGAGATAAATCTTCTTGTAAGAACTTGCATGTAAACATTCAACAGAAATTAGAGATAAATCTCCTAATTTACATTGGATAGATGATCACTGTGCATTGTATCTAAGACATAAGATGTGGACAACATATAAAAATGAATCATACCAACTTGCAATAAATCATGATGACGAAAGCGATCACCATCTATTATCAAATCAAAATAAACATAACTTGAATCAAAACATCATATAGAAAAGCTAAAGTTGTAACGTGCATTCTGTTCCATTCAAGTCTATGATAAAACACCCATACTCTTTCCCCAGGCCGAGATGATGCAATGTTTACAAAATGAAAGGTTTATATAGGTCTCAGGAAACATAACTATTTCCTGTTCATGAGATCCAATTTGTTCCAAAAATAAAGGGGATGCAACCTCCCTGATCTTACTAGATATCCAAAAACTAACAACAGTCTATTTCAAAATACATAATAGATATGACTGGGAGATCTTAAAAGTGCCTCATATCATCTTTGAAATCATGGGCTCTTGAATTATCCTGAAAGAAAAATAAAGTAGGAAGATCTCAGATATGTTTTCTGTCATCAATTTAGACAATTCGAATTTTCTTAATTGGCTACAGAATCTTGCAATTCTGTAGCTAGTTATAATAGCAAATGAAATCTCATTTTATTGAATAAATAAAATAGGATAATCTAACAATAAAAATAGTTTATTAAATCCAACCAAATAATCTAACTTAAGAATGATAGTAATCATGCTAAAAATAAATAAATCATACCTCTAATCATAAAATCAAATCGTATCATGAAACTTTGGAGTTAATGATGGCTGTAGTTGCTTCTACGTTCTTAAAAATTACATGACCTATGGTTTTCAAACGCTTATGTTTCCCTTGGATGAAAGATTCAATCCTGTTGTTCTCGTTTGTTAAAACATCAACTTGGTCTTTTAAAAACTTGACTCATGACTATAGAAACAATACATCAGTATAGTATCTGTCGATCCATGATAGGCAAACATCACATTGTGACTGTGAGGCATTTGCATCAGAACGAATAAGATTATGGATCAGAGAACCCTCCATATGGATAGCCAATTAATTGCAGAGCTGGACACTAGGAAACTCTGTGTTGTCTTTCAAACAAGGAGACAAATTATCGACAAAGTTATAGGGTCGGTCAGGGTATAGCCCGAATGACACAGGGTCTTCCTCTGCAAGGAATTTGTCAATTTCGGAGTCTGAGATTTCATTAACCTCAATCATGCTAATCACATCTGCACGAGAGCTTGCCTTATTTCGAAGACTTCGAGAAATTAGCCTGCTAGCTCTTTTGTTTTTGAAATTGACATCAACATTACATTTAAACTTCTTTCCTCTAGATTTCCTTGCAATTTTAACACCATCCTTTGGATATGTAACTGGTTGACTAGCCTATTGAATAATCTTAGGGTAGATCAAGGGTTCACTATTAGGGGAAGAGTCATAAGCCTGGGGAGGTGGAAGAGATGTTGTTGGGTGGACAAAGGTTTCCTCAACGAAATGCTTATCTACTTCTCCCAATTCAGGGTTACCATAACCATTCCGTGTAATAAACAAAAACCAATAGTCATTTTGAGACTCTAACTGATGTGTGAGCATGATTTTAATCAGGCCGTGATGAAAAAGACTTGAGTCTGACCTATGTTTCTTAAATCTTTTCCCCATTTTATATAGACTTCTGAGTAAGTAGTATGGCATGTTCAAGGGGAAACCTATAAAACTCATAAGCAGGTGTAAATGATATAAAAAAACAAGTACGAACCACCCCTCACATGTAACAAATTGTTTCACCACAGCTAGTAAATCATGCCACCGAGATTTCAGAAATGAAATTGGCATACCTCTGTCGCAGCTGGTTTTTTTTCGCGATGTGAACATCAAGGTCCATGGGACTTCCTCCACTTTCGAGTTTTTAAACCATTTCTGACCAACCGCTGGCAATCCCGTGGCTTGACTCAGGAACTCCTTGGTTACCTCCAATTGCACATCACCAATTTTTTCCCTACAACCATCAAAGGATAAGGTGAACTCTTGGGAAACCTGAATATTAAAACCTTGAAACTTCTTGATGAAAACATGCCAGCCATTTATTTCCAAATCCTCCCTAGCATCATCGTATGAGAGCAGGGTTTGGGTGTCATTTGGTTCAATCCTTACTACAAGGGCCATACTGGATGGGAGGGTAATCAAAGCATAGCATACAGGTAGGGTTTGCAAAAAAGAAACAGAGCCATAACCCCGAGCCTAACAATACACGCTGTAATGACTCATACAACGGGAAGGGTGTTTAATCAAAACACATGCGAAGAGGTTTGTGAAACCCGAGACCATCCTAAGAAGTAATGGCAATCTATACATCGTATTCCACCATGGCAATGAGTACGAGATAGGACCAAAGTACTCATAACAAACATAAGTGCGTGCATCATGGTTTGATTACAAATTTGGGTAAGTTTAAAAAATCGAATAATCAAAAGTTTTATGAAAGAAATGTGATCAAAAATCAAACCAAAACTGTAATGTCCCCCACCTCTTAGAGAGGTAATGAGGAGACTCAGTGGCCTGGGCACCCCCACTAGGTCATAGTCTCACACTGAAGGGGGGGAAAAGTCAAGAAGTTAAAAGTTATATTTTTAAGTTGAATTAAGAAAGGAAAAGGAAAGGAGTAAAAGATAACTCAACAGAAGAATAGAAGATTAACCCTGGGAGTTAACCTAACTCAACTGGAGAATTAGAAGGAAAAGTATTATAAGTAAGAGGCTAGGGTGCACCTATTACTAAATTCTGGTTTTGGATTAGCATTTACTATTGCTCTTGAGCATTCGAGTTTGGGGTTGTTGTACAAACCCTTGTGAAAACTCATTGGTGAAATATCCACCACCTTGTTCCACAACTTGGTATGGGGATGAAAAGACTCCTCCACACCATTCTAATTATCGAGCCCGGTGATTTATCTAGATGGAGGTTCGATCCAACTTATCACGAGGGCCTAGGGCCATTCCGACGGTTGGGTTTTGTTTGCGAGGGGCAGGACCATCAGTTTGAGGATTTTCTAGAGGGTTATCATCATTCTACATTTAATGCTTGATTGGGACATCACAGGGCCATAGGGACATCTGCGATTAGATTATAACTTCGGATCTGAGGAGATCTGCGCGGGAATCCCGAGCCGAGAAACTTCTCCAAGGATTCTCATGTAGATCTATATTCTTGGAGTTCCTTAGCAATTGGAGAGCCTCCCTTCATCAGGGCGAACCTGCTAGGAGTTTTAAGTCATCGGTAGAGCATCATTCGGTGGAAATTTGGATCACAACGATTAGAGAGGATCTTGGAGATTGAACTTTGGGTTGTTCTCACCCGTCTATATTCTTGGAGAGAGTTTCAGATCGTTGAGATCTCCTTCATGAAGTCAAACCCGACTAGGGTTTTAGTCATCGATGGAGCACACCATGGAGTGGAGAATTCAGATCTCACCGGAGTTTGAGAGTGGATTTAGAAATTTGGACATCTAGGTTTTCCCTTCTGAGTTGCAGATCTATCATTTAGCATCTTTCGGGATGATTGGACACTTTTGGTAGCGAGTATTAGAATTATTTAGGGCTTCAACATTCTATCAGGGCGGTAAGCGAGATCACCTTGATTGAATCTTCATTGTATATCCGACCTTTGGAGGCTCATTTTGTATTATTGGGAGCATTTTGTAGCGACTCATATCTATTGCTTGTACGACCATCGAGGTTTATACCCGGGTCGGCCATCTATTGTATTGATCTTACATTGCTCGCAATAAAAAGGTCGGATCTTCGCTTGTGCTTCTACATTTTGAATATATTGTGATCTCCATGTGTTGTTGATGAATCTTGTATGCACTTAGAAACTCAATTCTACATTTTGAATATATTGTGATCTCCATGTGTTGATGAATCTTGTATGCACTTAGAAACTCAATAAATTAGTAGTAGTTAGTGATTCCAAGAAAGAATTTGGCTTGGGATCATTACAAAAACCAATACAAAAAAATAAAATGGTGGGGGTCTTTTGTTTGTTAAAAATATCAATCTCTTAGGCATGCTTAGAGTTGTCAGGGGCAAAAACAAAACAGGGTAATATCTTCATGGCAAGGAATCAAACTCCATGACAAATTAAATAAACCATTTGCCTTCAATGCAACTTTTTAAAACAAAATTGTAATTACAGTCGCAAGTTTTCATGTGTTCAGTCATGAAAACGAAGTATGAATAGACGATAAGTAAAAGGTGACGATTTACAATTGTTGTTTAGGAAATTGCTCATGAAGAGTAATAAAAATTCATAGACTCTGTGTAGGCAGCTCACGTAGGTCATTTTATAAAAATAACAATTATATTATTGCTGCCAACAATGGCGACATGCTGGGAGAAGCAGTTATCTCGGTTACACAAACGAGTTCAGGTTAGAAAAATCTTCAAATCTTCAAATCGAAGAACAACCGAAAAGTCATTTGAATATCTCAAATAATCATAATGCAGTCCAGTTTCAGATAACTTTTATTTTTAAAGAAATGAAAACTGGTGACAAACTTGGCGAAAGAAAGTGACGATGTTAAGTTAAAATCTCCAATACTATTGACAGGGCCGTTGCTGCCAGCAGGCATCCATAGCTTCGACAGGGATGTCAATTAACCCACTCTGACGTCTGTATCCTATCAAGAAATTTCAGATCATAACGAAGGATGTTTAAGGCCAAAACGAAATCCATATCTGAGAATTTTCTTTCACCTGACATTGCTTCGCTGCTAGTGGGCCTGTTCAGTACCCCGACAAAGTTATCTTGGTGTCATGCATGCATTTACCCGCTGCCAGCAGACCTGTTCAGTGTCCCGGCGGGTTTACAAACAATTCTCATAGCTCTCTGAGAGTTTATTCATATTATAGTTTTTTAAAATATTCAATAGAGTGGGGTGACGCTGAAAATTCCAGTCTTTATGTCACAGACCTTAAATTTTTTTTTGTGATTTCCTTCATCAAGATCCAAAAATAATTCATTAATAAAACCAATTTTCAAGAACAGGGAGACATCGTTGAGTTTCTCTCTTAAAGAACAAGGACAACGTAAAAATATTTTTATAGATGGTCATGAATACTTTCAATTGTAGATTGAAACCAAGAAAATGCTTTTCAAACAAAAAGTCATTTTTAACAAGGCTACAATTTCAGAGAAATACAACAATTGATGTTCTGACAATTTTCAACAGTTATTTTCAAGGGGAAGTTTTTTTTTTTTTTTTTGTCTGAGCTAACCCATGGTGCAGGTATGTGTGTTTCAAAAGAAAGACCGATAAGCAGAAATGAAAACCAAAACAAACTAGAAAATAAAAAAAAACAGTAAGTAAAACAAAACAGAAATATTTACAAAGGGTGTATGGGAGCGTTACCAGGTGAAGTACTTTTTGAGAGCTTGGCCATTCACTAGGAGGGTGTCTGGTTGTCCCTCTAAATTCTACAGGCAAAAGGAACTGGAACCCAATTTCTCAGCAATTAAAAATGGTCCCAACCACAAGTTTTGAAACTTAGTATGCTCTCCTTTTCTCTCATGAGGTTTGTCCCACTTAAGGACAAGGTTGCCTACCTTAAAATTTTTGTCAGAGGCAGAATTGGAATCAAACTAGTTTTCAACAATGAGTTGATGTTGATCCAATTTTCGTTTTTCTTGAGCCCTTACTTCCTCTAACTTTAGCAAAGTGTTAATCCGACTCTCCAAGGGAGGATAGTTTTCTTCTTGCACCTTCTGCGATAACTGCAGAGATGGGAGAAGGACATGCGGTGGAAGAATCGCTTCCCTGCCATAAACGAGAAAAAAAGGGGAATTACCAACAACAGTTTTAGGAGTTACCCTGTCAACCCAGATTGCATTCAATAGTACGTTATGCTAGTTTTTATGGTTTTCAGAGACCGTTCTCTTGATGATTTTGATCAGGTTTTTATTAGTTGATTCTTCCAAACCATTTCCTTGGGGGTAATAGCTGGCAAAGTAATTTAATTTTATTCCTTTTTCTAGAGAGAAATCACTCATTTCAAGAGATGAAAAATAGGAAGCATTGTCAAATACTAGGCATTCAGGAATACCGAAACGAGTGATAATATTTGAATTCAGGAAGGATATTACATGGCTGGTGTTTACAACTTTTAATGGGGCAGCCTTAGACCACCTGGTGAAATAATCTATGGCTATTATGATGTATTTATGCTGATGCGAGGATGTCGGATTGATTGGACCTATAATATCCAGGACCCACTGCTGAAAAGGGGAGTCTACCGAAACTGGTTGTAGTGGGAATGTTGGTTTTTGTATCCGTCTAGATGCCTTTTGACAAATTACACACTTGCGACATAAGGCATGAGCGTCTTTGAAAAGGGTAGGCTAGTAATAACCTGCTCTTAATACTTTGTGGGTGGTGGTGTCTCCACCAAAATGCCCACCAGCTTCCCCTCCATGTAACTGCAATAAGACTTTTTCTGCTTCATCTTTTTCAAGACAACGCATAAGTATTCCATCGAAATTTTGGCAAAATAAAATACCATTAATGAGCTGAAAGAAGCAGATTTTAATCTTAGTTCTCTCCTTTTTTTTGGATCAAGGTGACGGGGAGCTGATCCATGTGTAAGACAAAATTTGATGTCATTGTACCAGGGAACAGTAAGGTTTTGTGCACAACAGATTTGATTTTGATGATGCTAATCTGGAATTATCATATCAGTTTCATTTTGCTGTCCTATAGCTGAATCAGTAACCAACTTACATAAACCTTGGTCTCTAACAATTTGTGCTGGGATGATTTCTATGTCATATTCTTGTAAGGATGTGACCCAATTTGCCCTTTTTTCACCTAGTTCTTTCTGTACTAACAAATTTCTGATAGTAGGGTAAGGGACAATGATTTTTGTCCTAGATTTTAGCAGATAAGATCGAAAGTGTTTTACCGCTTTAAAAATAGCATAAGCTTTCTGATCTACTACTAGGTAATTAAGTTCTTCTCCCTTGAAGGTTGAGATCATAAAGGCAATTGGGACTTCGTTATTTTCAACATTCTTTTGAGTTTGGACAATAGTGTAAGACCAATCAGAGGAAAACGTGTAGAGGGTGAAGTCTTGTGAAAAATCAGGGCTCATTAGAGAAGGAGCGTATACTATAGCCTTTTTTATTGAATCAAAATCTTGACTTTCTAAAGGTCCCCAATGGTACTGTACATCCTTTTTTATTAAATTTTGTAATGGTCTCACCATTTCTGAAAAGCTGGGGACAAATCTCCTAACAAAGTTTATCTGTCCTAAGAAAGATTGCATGGAATTTTTTGAAGAGGGAGGGGGGAGTTTCGAAATGACTTGGGTTCTTTCTGGGTCAATAATCATCCCTTCATTTGATACAATGAATCCGAGGAGCTTACCTTGTTCTACCACGAAGACAAATTTTTTAGGATTTAAAGAAATGTTGTACTTACGACATCGCTGTAGAATAGATCTTAGATGAGCTAGATGATCCCCTTTATTTTTTGAGAAGACAGTGACATCATCTAGGTAAACTACTATAGATTGATTAATTAAACCGTGGAAAGTGATATCCATCGCTCTTTGAAAGGTGGCACCGACATTTATGATCCCAAAGGGCATCTTATTATAAATGTAGGTGCCCCATGGGGTACAAAAAGCAAATTTGAGCTGGTCTAGGGGAGCCATAAGGACTTGATTATACCCTGAAAAACCATCCAACAAGGATAATATTTTAGAAACCAGATACCCGTTGAAGGATTTGCTCCATGGGAGGGACAGGGTAGTTTTCTTTATCAGACGCTCGGTTAAGATTTAGAAAATCGACACATAGTCGGATTTCACCACTCTTATTCCTCACAGGGGCAAGATTAGAGACCCACTGTGTATGCCTTATTGGGAAGATTATTTTAGCATTCAAAAGTTTGTTTAATTCTTTCTTGACTATTGGTTCGAGTTTTGGGTGCGTCTTTCTTAACTTTTGTTGAAAAGGTTGGGTTTGGGGTTTCATGGAAATAATGTGTTGTATGATGTTAGGATCAAAGGTTTTTAGGTCGTCGTATGTCTAGGCAAAGACATCTTTGAATTCCTTAAAAAACTTAATAAATTCTACCTTTTCTTGCTCAGAACATCCCAACCCGAAATTGATGCACTGTGGGTTGTCTTTAGTTCCCAAATTTACTTTTTCATGTGTCAAGGAAGAACTATTTGTTTTACAATTCACTGATTTTCTGAACTTATTGTGAAGATCATAAAATTTTTCTAATCTAACCACAGATTTCGGGATAGAGTTTACCATGTCCGATGCAGACTATGGGGATCTCAGATCTGGTATTTCTATAAAGTCGCAAAGATTTTCGTCATGGGTACCTTCGTCGATCACTGCGCCCTGGAAAGTTTCTTCCATGTGCAGAAAATTGATGATCTGTTGATCGTCATCGAAGACTCTCCAATTTGTGATGTTTTCTGGGACGGATGGTCTAAACATCAATTCGACGAAAAATGCATTCAGAGATAGGCCTTCTGCAGGAAAATTTTTTGAGGCGACGTTAGCTAACAAATCAGCCTCAGAATTATTTAATCTAGGAATAAAATTTATGTTAAACGTAAAAAACTTGTTCATCAAATTCCATACCTCAGTCTGATAGATTTTAAGGTGCGGAGATAAACAATGGATAGATTTTTTTACCTATCTAACCACGATTTATGAATCACCAAAGACAGTCAAATTATGAATGTTCAAATCTAGTGCTTTTCTAAGACCTTGAAGGAGGGCTTCATATTCGGTCCTATTGTTTGTGCACTCAAATTCTAACCGGCAAGAAATCAAATTTTTGTTACCTGTTGGATCAATGAGCATGCACCTTGCACCAGCTCCTTCCTTAGATTTTGAACCATCGAAGTAAAGAGACCAGATTTAATTTTTGTTAGGTGCATGTGGAACATTGAGAGAAGGTTGTCGACTGTGTGCAAGTCATAATTTCAGATTGTTGTTCCGAGTTAGTAATGGTAGAGGTTTCAGCCATGAAATTGCTGAAAAAAGTGTCCATCCCCTGTATTTCAAGTGAATTTGCAGAAGCAGTGAATGGTTCATTAGGATCATTTAAATCGGTTTTCATGAACTTAAGATAACGCTCACGATTTACCTTGATTCTGTTAGGCTTTCCATTTTCGGGCAGCCACAAGTGAGACCAGTCCATTGCAAAATAGCCATGCAGTTGTTCAGACCAATCTCTACTTAAAAACAAACCATATAATTTTTGGATATCTACTACAATGATATTAATGAATTGATGGAATTTAGGATTAGATGATAATCTGATAAGCACATTTTTTAATTCACCTATTACTTTAACACTAGTTCGATCAAGATGAATAATTTTCAGGCTAGACGGTTGAACTTGGGCATTAATTTTTTGACATACATACCAAGGCATTACGTTTGATGATGCACCTGAATCTACCATACAGTTATGTACATTCCTATTGAAAATTTCAAAAGTCAACAAAAAGAGAGGGACATTTCTGCGAGTATTAACAGCGGAGGTTTGTTGTTTTTTAATCGCAGCCCCTAAAACTAGTTTATCTACATTTGTTACACTTTTTACAAAAATGTCTCTTTTATCAGAAGGCTCTGACGTCGTTTTGGCGGAGACCATTTGAGGAGTTTTGGGGGTGTTTTCAGCAACCTTGTTGTTGTTCAATTTGTTGTTTTTGCTGTTTTCTGCAATATTCTGTAGCATCTGTTGCAAAAGAAAAGGGAATTTTAATAATTCGTAAACATAAATGTTAGCCCTAAGATTTTTTAGATCCTCAATCAAATCATACTCTAAACTTGGGGCTACTGAATTCTGTTTATTTTCAATTGATTTAGACTATTTTGGAGGTGCATTAGTTACAATTTCAAAAGAAGACTTATTTGTTGTCTTCCTCCTGGTATTGTAAGGATGCACTGTTTCGAAATTAGCTTGAAAAATGTTATCCGAAAAATGTCCGAAAATGTTTGGGGAGGATTCATCTTCTTCTACTATCTCTTTTTCATCGACTTCTTCAGGAATCTCAAGAAGAATCAAGTTATCATGTGCTTCTAGAATCATTTGAATAGCAAATTGTAAACTTTCTAGATTTAGGCCTTCAGAATTTGAGTTAGGCCGGTTTGTGGGAAAAGGCTTACTAAAAGGGGGTTTGTAAGGCCCTTTTCTTGAAGAAGCTTCTTCGACTGACCTTTTCAAATCTATAACTTGATTAGACAACTTCTGAACAACCTTTTGTAAGTTTTCTAGATCTGAACTATCTGGCTGAGTTTTGTTTTGGGGGGGTCTAGGAAGGATTTTGATCTTCTTCTTGGAGGATGAAATAGTCTCTACCTCATTAAAGGTATTTTCTTTTAGGCTGGGAATATCTTTCTCGAATTCACTCGCCTCTTTGAAGGCTTCTAACAATGTGGCTTTCTTAGACCTTTTTACCCAAATGGCTATGTTTTGATGTAAGGCTTTCATGTAGTATGCGACGATAAGATTTTCAGTAGGCATTGAATCTGTGGGGATTCGGTTATTTAATGTTAGGAACCTTTGATTAAAGTATTTTATCTTTTCTTTGGGGTTCATCTTTAAACTAGAGAGTTCCATGACTAGAACTTCAGGAGACTTATCGTCTCCGAATTTCTCAAGGAAACATGACTCGAATTTATCCCATGACATGATGGTGTGGGGTTGTTGGGAAAAGTACCAGGTAGAGGCATTGCCTTCAAAGGTGTAGGGAAAAAATATTCACACTATGTCTTCGTGCTCAACACTACGGAGCCTAATGGCTAGCATAAATTTTTTGATATGATCTTCAACAATTTGCTTCGAATCTGGGTCAAATTTAGGGAGCCATTTCTCCAGATGTTTAGGCAAAGGATGCTGGGGCCCAGGTATGGCCACTGCATCTTGGTTGAGCCAAGGTCTGGTGGGATTGTTTGGATTGGCAATGGGTGTGGGTGGTGTTGAAGGCTAAGATGAGGAACTACCTTCATCTGATGATTCTTCTCCAGAAGAAGAAGGAGATGAAGGGGGTGGTGATGGTGGAATACCAAATCCTCCTACTGCAGGAGTGAGGATACGATACAGATCCACAGGGTTTAGGGTAAGATTAGTACCTTCCAGTTGCTCCCTGATATCAGAGAAGTCTAATGGTTGGTTCAAAGGCCAACCTGGTTGTCTGATACGGGCCAAGGCACTGTGTGTTCTTATAAGGGATTGACGAACAATTTCTTGTATGTCGTTCCTTGGGGGATTTGAAGTAACTGGTTCAACGATGATCCCTGGATTGTCGTTTGATGTGGTTGTTGTTTGAGGGTCAATGTTGTCGTCTGAGTGACTTCTTGTTACTATAGGTGAGCAGGTAGGTGGGGGAGGAGTCTTGCATCCTCATCGTGCCATTAATAGTATTCATGCCCTCCTTCTAGCACCATTAATAGTATTTAGGCCCTCCTTCTAGCGCCATTTGTTGACGGGAAAAATTGACCGCTCGTCAACTGGAAGAGTGAATCCGGTCCGAGGTTGTCTAATTAACCCAAGCTGTTTGGATTAATTCACTCCGATGGGTTTAACGGCTCCGTTGGCCGATCTAAGTTCTAAAGAAAGAAAATAACTAAAGGAAATACAATAACTTAATAAATAACAATCACTAAAATCT
>SNQJ01S0174450.1:20017-30054 GCA_010110895.2 Picea sitchensis | reverse complement strand
TGAATTATCAAGTATAAGTTTTTGCATAACAGGTTTCCCTTATTGCAGAGATTTATAAATCATATAATTGTTATGATTTTTTATGTCTTGTTTGTCCTATAAACAACTCAAAGAGCAGCACAGCCTATCGTTTATGAGAAGATTTTGGATTAACCGGTGCGAGTTTCCTTCCTCTGACCAGCTTCGAAGTCATCATACACAGGACAAATTGGGAGCGTTTCCAGGTCATTTTTTTCATATATTTGTTTAAGTATATTTATTAGTAGTTTAGTTTAGATATAAGTTTAGTTAGATATATATATAGAATTAGTATATTAGATTGTTTAATTTCAGTAAATTGTATTTCTTATTTATAAAAATAAAAAAATATTTCTCGTTGTCTTAGGGCAGAAATCAAATGAGTTTTACAGGTTTTATTCAAATCTGCAAGTTGTAGATATTGTATATTTGTGAATAAGTTGTAATTTAATTAGTAATTAGATAATTAATTATTAGAGTTAGTGTAATAGTAATTAGTAGTTTGTATATATATAGTTAGTTAGATTAGCTTAGTTTGTTTTAATAGTTAGTTGAAATTAGATTAGTTAGATTAGTTTGTTTTATTTATTGTTAGTTAGTTTAGTTTCTTGTATTTAGTTTAGTTTGTTTTATTTGTTTTATTTAGATTAGCTAGTTTAGTTTAGTTTTCTTTGGCTTTCCTAGGACCTTAGAACGGCCAATGGAGCCGCTAAACCCGTCAGGGTGGTTCATTCCAAACGGCTTGGGTTATTAGACAACCCCGGACCATTTCCACTCTCTCAGTTGACGGACGGTCAATTTCGCCCGTCAACACGACTTTGGGTAGTTCTGGATCCAAATGATCTGTGTTGCATGTTATGTATTTATCCACAAATTGTTCAATTTCTGAATTGCTATCAGATCCATAAACTGGTGCACCCTCTATCCATAATAGTGCGTGGTCATGCTCATTTCCCCTATTCTAAAACTTAGTCACAAAAAAGTAGTCTGATATTTTTCTGAAAAACGTTTCATCATGGCATATCAATTGTCTCAAAGCATTTATTCTATGCCTATAGTAGCGAGTACATGTTACTAGGTCTTTTCTTATGAGGTAGTCAATGTCATTATTTTCTAGGGCACTGGTTTCTTTTTCACGTTTCCTCTTCCTATGCAGGTCAGATAGGGCAGCTACCAATGGATCCCAGCAATGCTCTGCACTTGTAAATGTGACAAAAAATGTTGGCGAGCCTAATTGTCGGATCATTGCAAAAATAATTTTTTTGTTTTGTTGCAAATAGTCAGGGGAGGTGCGAATGTTTTTGAAATCTATGTACCCAATATCAGATTTTAGAATTTTTTCCAAGTTTACTTTGTACTTCACGTCCTTGTAACTAGCATTTTCTTATTCGGACCCACATGAAGGAGAGAACTTTCTCTATTACTATGCGCATTGTTTTGAAAAACAAATTTGTTATGTGACAGGAGAAGCAACCGCTTGAATGTAGTATCTCCCATCGGACTATTTTATGATAACTAAATCATTATGTGATATCAGTGCCACATGCATATCCATAGAAGAGTGTTGGATAGTTCACTTCCTTGGCGAATTTGTCCTTGAATATTCCAAGTGCACATTGCCCCTCAGCAGGTGCAATTTCAACAATCTTGTCTGGAAAATCACGAATGCATTGTGAATCAGTGAATCCATGCACCAATGTCTCAACAGGTGTTTCATTCTTTGATTCATCACTTGTATCAAATTCACTAGGACTTTTGAAAGTGTTTGCAGAGTTTCCATCCTCTTCTACAAGAACATTGTTCCAGTTGTCATTTATACAGATGTTATGTACTTTGTACAAGGCCCTCGAACATAATTCCTTTAATTCTTTCATAACCACATGCACACACACTTTGCTTGTCTGATAGGTATTTTTGTATCGCAAGCATCTTTTCAGAGCCATGACAATTGTCATTGTATTGTTAATGAATTGTGGAAAGGCTCTTTGCACAACATCTAGTTGAACATGCACATTAATAATTGATCTTGTTAAGCCCATATGGGGTCATTTATAGCTCCAAGGCCTGATTTGAGAAAATGTAATTGGGAGAGAGACAAGTCTCTCCTCAATTTCCGTAAGCGCACTTACATCTGGTAGTGGTGCATTACATCTTATTTGGTCAAGGGTTGCAAACTGTGGCAATTTTCCATTTTCAAGTCACCATTTTCATGGAAAACAAATTTTGCCACTGGAAAATGCTTTATCGTGCACTGTCAACTGGAGGTATTCTGCTTGCAAAGCAGTCGTGAAAGACTTGTTGTTTTTTGAGAAATTCAGTTGCTCAGAAATTGCACATGCAATGGAAGGAATGTCTTTAATTTGTTTCATGTACGTCTTTCTTGCATTTTTCTTTTGCAGGGAAGTATGGGTAGAAATTGTTTCCTAGTTTTCATTGCGAGTAGTCCATGGTGTTGTTGCTATCCCACGAAATGTGACGGTTGCATGACCATTCTGGGATATGCGACCACACATATTTATGTTGTTTTGTGCATGGACAAGTTTCTTTAGATTGTGATATGTGGCTTTCTCTCTAATAGGAAGTGTGGCAATGTGTTCCTTTCTCTCGTGCATGACCTTTTTCAAGTTGTGGTAACTTACTCTACATTTCTTTCCCAAGGGCACGATGAGATGATGGCAATTGGGATGAATTTCACTCTGACCCAGGTGTTGATAACCTAGTCTACATTTTTTGTTCAAGGCCTGTGTGACCTCATCACAACTGGGACGAATTTGACGCATAGTTTTTTTCAAGTTGTGATAACTTACTCTACATTTTTTGTTTAAGCCCTTGTTGGAAGAAATAATATAATTGTTATTTTTATAAAATGACCTACGTGAGTTGCCTACACAGGGTCTATGAATTTTTATTACTCTTCATGAGCAGTCTCCTAAACAACAATTGTAAATCATTGCTTTTTACTTATCGTCTATTCATGCTTCGTTTTCATGACCGAAAACATGAAAACTTATGACTGTAATTACCATTTTGTTTTAAAAAGTTTCATTGAAGGAAAATGGTTTATTTAATTTGTCATGGAGTTTGATTCCTTTCCATGAAGATATTACCCTGTTTTGTTTTTGACCCTATCAACTCTAAGCATGCCTAAGAGATTGATATTTTTAACAAACAAAAGACCCCCACCATTTGATTTTTTTATATTGGTTTTGGTTTGATTTTTGATCACATTTCTTTCATAAAATTTTTGATTATTCGATTTTTTAAACTTACCCAACTTTGTAATCAAACCATGATGTGTGCACTTATGTTTGTTCTGAGTACTTTGGTCCTAGCTCATACTCATTACCAAGGTGTCATACAATGTATAGATTTCCATTACTTCTTAGGATGGTCTCGAGTTTCACAAACCTCTTCGCATGCATTTTGATTAAACACCTTTCCCGTCATATGAGTCATTACAGTGTGTATTGTTAGGCTCGGGGTTATGGCTCTGTTTCTCTTTTGCAAACCCTACCTGTATGTTGTGCTTTGATTACCCTCCCGTCTAGTATGGCCCCTGTAGTAAGGATTGAACGAAGTGGCACCCAAACCCTTCTCTCACACGATGATGCTAGGGCGGATTTGGAAAAAAATGGTTGGCATGTTTTCATCAAGAAGTTTCAGGGTTTTAATCTTTAGGTTGCCCAAGAGTTCACCTTATCCTTTGATGGTTGTAGGGAAAAAGTTGGTGATGTGCAATTGGAGGTAACCGAGGAGTTCCTGAGTCAAGCCACAGGATTGCCAGCGTTTGGTCAGAAATGGTTTAAAAACTCAAAAGTGGAGGAAGTCCCATGGACCCTGTTGTTCACATCGAAAAAAATAACTAGTTGCGACAGAGGTATGCCAATTTCATTTCTAAAAGCTCGGTGCCATGATTTACTAGTTGTGGTGAAACAACTTGTTACATGTGAGGGGCGGTTTAGACTTGTTTTCCTATATCATTTATGATTGCTTATGAGTTTTATAGGTTTCCCCTTGAACATGCCATACTACTTACTCAGAAGTCTATATAAAATGGGGAAAAGATTTAAGAAACAGAGGTCAGACTCAAGTCGTTTTCATCATGGCCTGATTAAAATCATGCTCACGCATCAATTAGAGTCTCAAAATGACTGTTGGGATTCATTTATTACATGGAATGGTTATGGTAACCCTGAATTGGGAGAAGTAGATAAGCCCATCGTTGAGGAAACCCTTGTCCACCCGACAACATCTCTTCCACCTCCCCAGGATTATGACTCTTCCCCTAACAGGGAACCCTTGATCTACCCTAATATTATTCAACAGGCTAGTCAACCGGTTACATATCCAAAGGATGGTGTTAAAATTGCAAGGAAATCTACAGGAAATAAGTTTAAAAGTAATGTTGATGTCAATTTCAAAAACAAAAGAGATGGCAGGCTAATTTCTTGAAGTCTTTGAAATAAGGCAAGCTCTCGTGTAGATGTGATTAGCATGATTGAGATTAACGAATGCTCAGACTCCAAAACTGACAAATTCCTTGCAGAGGAAGACCCTGTGTCATTTGGGCTATACCCTGACCGACCCTATAACTTTGTCGATAATTTGCCTCCTTGCTTGAAAGACAACCCAGAGTTTCCTAGTGTCTAGCTCTGCAATAAATCGACTATCTGTATGGAGGGTTCTTTGATCCATAATCTTATTCATTCTGATGCAAATGCCTCACAATCACAATGCGATGTCTGCCTATCATGGATTGACAGATACTATACTGATGTCTCATTTCTACAGTCACAAGTCAAGTTTTTAAAAGACCAAGTTGATGTTTTAACAAACGAGAACAACAAGCTTGAATCTATCATCCAAGGGAAAGAGAAGCGTTTGAAAACCACAGGTCATGTAATTTTTAAGAACGTAGAAGCAGCTACAGCCATCATTAACTCCAAAGTTTCATGATACGATTTGATTTTATGATTAGAGGTATGATTTTTTGTTTTTTAGCATGATTACTGTCATTCTTAAGTTAGATTATTTGGTTGGATTGAATAAACTATTTTTATTATTAGATTAGCCTCTTTTATTTATTCAATAAAATGAGATTTCCTTTGCTATTATAACTAGCTATAGAATCGCAAGATTCTATAGCCAGTTAAGAAAATTCGAATTGTCTAAATTGATGACAGAAAACATATCTGAGATCTTCCTACTTTATTTTTCTTTCAGGATAATTCAGGAGCCCATGATTTCAAAGATGATATGAGGAACTTTTAAGATTTCCCAGTCATATCTATTATGTATTTTGAAATAGACTGTTGTTAGTTTTTGGATATTTAGTAAGATCAGGGAGGTTGCATCCCCCTTTATTTTTGGAACAAATTGGATCTCATGAACAAGAAAGAGTTATGTTTCCTGAGATCTATATAAACCTTTCATTTTGTAAACATTGCATCATCTCGACCTGGGGCAAGAGTATGGGTGTTTTATCACAGACTTGAATGGAACAGAATGCACGTTACAGCTTTAGCTTTTCTATATGATGTTTTGATTCAAGTTATGTTTATTTCGATTTGATAATAGATGGTGATCACTTTCATCATCATGATTTATTGCAAGTTGTTATGATTCATTTTTATATGTTTTCCATATCTTATGTCTCAGATACAATGCATAGTGATCATCTATCCAATGTAAATTAGGAGATTTATCTCTAATTTATGTTGAATATTTACATGCAATTTCTTACAAGAAGATTTATCTCATCGTAGTTACTTGAAAATCATTAAGACCACTCTGACTATATCCATTATATGTTCTATTGTCATAACTCAATTTCAGCATATTAGTTTCGCATTTGTTCGGAACAATCTTAAGATCCATTGCAAGTTTACTTCCCGGATAAGGTGGCTGGATATTCTCTATTGAACAGACATTGGATGCATTAATAGGTTAATCTGTTATTCTATTTCGTTTGCTTGTTTATTTTAGAAATTATATATATATAGTATGATTTCCATTATTTATAATTTTCTGTTCAATTAAGTAGTTTAATATTTGATTTCATGAATGTATACATCTAAGAAAACAAACCAAAAAAATTGAATAGTATTTTCACTTTCTCTATTATTGTTGTTAAAGGAACCAATTTACATTTGATTTTTACAAGTTTAGATTAAAACTCGTGATTTGTACAGATTGTATATAGAACTATTATACATATATTATTTAAATAAATTATACATATATATATATATTTAAATGTACATATAGATTTTAGTTATTGTTATTTATTAAGTTATTGTATTTCCTTTAGTTATTTGCTTTCTTTAGAACTTAGATCGGCCAACGGAGCCACTAAACCTGTCGGAGTGAATTAATCCAAACGACTTGGGTTAATTAGACAACCCCGGATCAGATTCACTCTCCCAATTGACGAGCGGTCAATTTTGCCTGTCAACAGCCCTGTATGGGCTCATCACAACTGTGATGAATTTCACGCATCGTTTTTTTGTTCAAGCCCTCTATGGCCATATCGCACTTGGCAAGAGTTTCATTCTCACTAAATATCATGTTGCGCGTATGCAGATTCGATGCGGTTTGGGTGGCATGGACATCCAACCCTAAACCACCGATATGTCAAAGCAAAGGTTAATAATGGATATGTGTTGTATCTGTTTTCAACGAGAGGATGTCAAATGTTCGATCCTAATTTGAATCAGTAAACTAGGAATGGACACTTCCATCTGGAAACCCCGACCAAACCTGGATATTTACTCTGAATATCATAGATAGCCATTGCAAACAGAATTTGCAACCCTCCACATTCCCTTTTTCACATGGAAGCACCGTGTTTACAAGGTAATCCTACCAAGTTCCAACTGTCGGCATATTTTCCAGGAGATATGGCAAAAGGTGTTGATGCAAGCACCTAAAAGCCTATTGGTTGTCGCCTACAATTACATTGCAAAAGGACTGCACAGTGTAAAGATGCAACGACTTCACATCAAACTCTGTTGCTGCCAAACAACAAATTGCATTAAACAGACTATCTCCACAGTTAGACACAACATTTGTTCCTAGTTGTAAACCATGGCAATCTACGGGATGCATAATCTGTTCCCACTGCAATTCAAGGTCTTTGCAAAAGAGGGACAACTAAATATGAGGTACTTCAACATTGCATATGGGCATTTTTCTGTACAGGAGTGGTTCATAATGACCACTGACAGCATTGGCATCATGGAACAAGATGCAATATGGATTGTCAGAGGCAGCTTTATTGAATAGTAGATATCTTCTTTTTCTTGTCAATGACCATATTCCAACTGATATATTGAGCTAGTTAGACAACCACCGTATACAAAATGTGTCTCCCCAAAGTCCCCTCTCATGTGCATGCAGAGCCAGAGATGCATACAACCGCATCTTTGAAAAATACATAGCAACATAATGTATTCTGTGCAACTGCTGAAGAAAATCAGATTCCAGTTCGTATTCATATGAGTTCAATGCCTCCGCATCGCCATTTCTTAAACATGCCAAGAAATAATCTATCAATCCATTTTGCATCTCAGTCGATGAATATCGGAAATGCAGCAGAACCTGGAATGTACCGAAAAGGAAATCCCCTACAGTATACGAGAATGCATCCAATCTAAAGAGGCCATTGCTATGCAAAGCCACGTCAATGCTGCCATGTATAATGGACCATGTATCTATTTCATATGACTTAACATCTATTACTTCTTCCATCTTTTCAACTCTGATTTTGAAGTTGTTTGTTAGATACTTTCACTTTGTCTAAAAACAGAGAAAAGGGGGAAAAAAAATAGCACCCAAAAAAAAAAGGAAAGCAAAATAGGAAAACTGCAAGCCCGAAACTGGGTAACAAACAGAAGAAACAATGCAAATAAATAACACCATAAATTTACTCGGAAGAAAGACAACAGGTGGGCGCAGTTTTCTGACCCACAGAATAAAATCATTCTCTGCATCTACACCTCAGTCGATGGTTCCCTCTTCTAATAGATTCGAGCTAATTTTTGAGAACCCCTTCACATTGCAATTTTCCAAATAGCTATGAATGTCGCAGCCGGCATATGAAGACGCATGGTTTCCAGGAACAGAAATTAAGAGCACAAACAAAGATGGTCTGCAACAGAATTTGGAGGCAGTGACCCCCACCATTGAAAAACAACAACAGGGAAACTTACCCGTCAACGAGGGATGACAAGAGGTCACCCCGAAAACTGGAAGTTGCAATAATAGGTCCAATAGCTTGCAAAATTGAAGAACAACAAAGCAGTGAACAACCACGAAGATGTCCAACTGCAACTGCAGGACCTCAACTTTGCAAAGTTGAATCAAACAAGAACAACAATCATGGAACCATGCAGCGAACAAGCATCGACCCCTGAAGCAACAATGTCGACCATAAAAAAATGGAACAAAACTATATCCCAACACATTTGCACAATAAACATTTAACCTGTCAGGTAAACACTTAACACTGTCAGGACTACCTAAGGGCCTAGCCCTATACAAACATTTAAGAAAAAATGCAGCGTCGCAGGCCTGTTCTCTCGAAGCGCACAACAATAAAACAAAAATCACACATACTAATATGATAGACAATGTATTTTAGCTAGAAGAAATTGCTAAAGGAAACATTCGAACTAATGCTAGCATTAATCCACCTTCGACCATTGCATAAGAAAATATATGATTCTAAAAGACCATATATGATGAAATACTTTGGATATGCCAACATATATAACATTGGGAATAGCGAAGCCAAAAAAAAGACCTCCAATATGTTGTCCAATCACATCTTGACAAACATGGTACTTTTTATTATATAAAAATCGACGGAAGATGTCCGACTACCATAAAAAAAATGGAACAAAACTGTATTCCAACGCACTTGTAAAATAAACATTTAAGACTACCATACCTGTTAGGTAAACACTTAAGACTGTCAGGACCATCTAAGGGCCTAGCCCTGTACAAACATTTAATAAAAAATGCAGCGTGGCAAGCCTCTTCTCTCGAAGCATGCAACAACAAAGAAAAAATCAGACATACTAATATGGTAGACAATGTATTCAAGCTAGCAGAAAATGCTTAAGGAAACATTCGAACTAATGCTAGCATTAAGCCACCTTCGACCAATGCATAAGAAAATATATGATTCAAAAATACCATATACGATCAAATACTTTGGATATGCCAACAAATATAACATCGGGAATAGTGAAGCCGACAATAAGACCTCCAATCCGTTGTCCAATCAAATCTTGACAAACATAGTACTTTCTATTATATAAAAATTGATGTTTTCACTTCTCTTGTTCCAACAATAGATAATATGCAAATATTTGTGGTCAATGCACAATTTAATACCAGGTCAACGATTTATCGATCGCTATAGTCCCTCTTTTCCTACAACAAAAACTAATAAATGATGCACTATAACCATAATAAATTAAAAAATAATACATGTGATTTATCATTTTACCATCCTTTAATGCATCTCTTCCTTGGAAGCAACAATGCTTCTTTTAATTAAACACATGAATTGAAGTATTGTTCTTCTAAATTCTCGAATTCGGTCCACATAATCCTCCTTTTGTAGCCAAAACTAATCCTTGATTTGATTTTTTTTTTTTTTTTTTTACTTTTTCGAAAAATTTTCTCATTTCCATGGCCATCTCTCACCAACGATGGAAAGCAAATCATATAATTTTCTTTGTTATGCCTTTACATTTCAATGTTTTTTCTTATAATTTTGTTTTTTTTAATTTAGATGTCAACCATTCACATATATTCATATTTTACACTCCATGGATAATGTGTACACATACCCCATGGTGGCGTGTCATGCCATGCATTAAACATATTGCGTTTGTTAAAACATTGCATGTAATGCATTGCGTAAAACTAAATACACCATTAAGTGAACATAACTTTGCATACCACCATTAATGCACTATGTACAACATCGATAAAGTTGTGTCCATATA
>SNQJ01S0174450.1:304-20007 GCA_010110895.2 Picea sitchensis | reverse complement strand
TCATCCCTAATCAAGTGTTGAAATTTGGGGAAGCCTCGGACTTGCCAACATGCAACTCCACCTTGAAATAGATAACCCTTAAGAATAGGCACCACATCATATCTCATATCTTAATGACAATGGGGGAAACCAATACCCTAAGACTTGCCAACATGCCACTCTCCCAATCAAATAGATAACCCTTCACAATGGTCATCAGTGTTAATGACAAATTTGTAATTGCCAACATGCAACTCCTCCCTTGAAATAGATAACCCTTAAAAATAGGCACCACATCATATCACATATCTTAATGACAATTGGGAAAGCTAATACCCTAAGACTTGCCAACATGCCACTCTACGCATCAAATAGATAACGCTTCACAATGGTCATCAACATTAATGACAAATTTGTAATGAATAAAAAATTTGGTTTTAGTGTTGGAATTTTAATAAACAAGAAGTTTTCATAGTTTACTAAATTTTCATGACATGTGTATGATATGTGATATTTATCATATTACATATTTTAATGATAAAATATGTAATATTTTAATGATAAATTTGTAGTGAATGAGAAATTTGATTTTAGTGTTAGAATTTGGTTGAAATATTTACAATAAATAATAAATTTATTTATTTTTAGTATAGAATTGAGATAAAATTAAAAAGATTATAGTTATTTGTTACTAAATTTTCATAAATATAGATAGTATATGTATATTTTTATAAATTAAATAGTTAAATCATTATATAATCATATTTTAAAATTAAATTATTATTATTATTATTATTAGAAGACATGAATTATATAATAAATTTATATTTTACAAATATAATCTATTAGCATTGTAAAAGGTCAGTTCTGGAGTATGGCCTAAAACTATTTTTGCTTGGCTAAGAGCTTGTCTTCCTCAGACATAAGGAAACATTTTAACGATCTAGGATCCAGAGGCATCTACCAAGAGTGAAAGCATGTCCCCTTACGGATCACCAGCGAGTTATTTCAAGTGGCATGGTTTTCCTTGAATAACGGTTATGAGTCAGCCTGCATTCGCGGATAACAGCCAGTGATGGCTATCCCCATTGCTGGTTTGACATTCTAAGTTATGATAGGTTTTCCCACTCAAAAAAAAATAAAAATAAAAGGTACATACAATGAATCTAAAAGAATACAGTAATAAGTATTATCTTTTGCAAATTTTCTCTTTTGCATTTATTATCACTATATGCTACATTTACGATGCATGCAACCATGCACTGACACAATGATGTGCTAGCAGTTATGACAATGTGTTATACTTAGCACTGCAACAATGCACTTAGTCAACCTAAAAGCACAACAAACTAGAGAAAACATGTGACTTGTCAAGTGGCATTATAAGGCTACATGGACACACCTCTATCGATGTAGTACATAGTGCAATAAGGGTGATATGCAAATTTATGATAACTTAATGATGTGTTTAGTTTTACGCAATGCATCACATGTGGTTCTTAAACAGAAGCAACATGTTTAATGCATGACATGACACACCATAATCATGTGGCATGTGCATACATTGTTTGTTGGGTGTAAAATACAAATATCTATGAATTGTTGACCTTTTCTAAAATAAGAAATTTTACACTAAAAGAAAAAAGAAAAAAACATTGAAATGCAAAGTAAGACATAACAAAATAAATTACCTCATTTTCTCTTCATGGTTGGTGAGAGAGGTGGGTGAGAAAAATATATAATTATCCAACTCAAATACTTTCAAAGACTAGGAATACAATCTCAAGTTGGCTACTAAGAGACATGGGTTAGAAGTTGAGTGGGGTCTAATAGTTGTGAGAGAAGTTATCAAGGTGGACCTAAAATTACATTAATTTAAATTGTTAAAAAAATTGATGATGAGTTGTATATGAAAGTGTCATTATCATCCTCTATTCAAAGAAACATATTTATATGCACATCATTGTCAAATATATTAATATTAAAATAATATGCACATCATTGTCAAATATATTAATATTAAAATAATATTTACATGTATTTATAATTTTTATCACAAAAACTCTCTCCTATATCTTGAAATAAAGTTAATATTTAAAAATTTTAAATATATTTTTAAGTCACATCCATCTCATACATTTATATTGGTCGATCACTTGTATATTTATTTGTTAGCAATTGGTATGTGATAGAATACCTTATACCTTTATCATTGAAATATGGAAGTAAGGAAAAATCCAATACATATGTGGGAGAATTATGGAAATCAACATATTGCCATGTAAGCTCCACACAACCCTCAAGTTAGGGTGCCCATGTAGTGGCCCTCTCCCCTATTCTTAATCTTCGATCTTCAATCTTCAATGTAATTATCTTTAAAGTTGGAAAACGTGAATATATGTCATTTTACTTGGACATGACAATATATTTGAATTGCCTCATGAAATTCAAACTATACCTCAAATGGATTTCATTCATTGTTGTTGCATATTAATTGAATTTTATTTGATTATGTTCAATCAACATACCTATTAACATTTTGAGAATTATGTGTCATGCGTGTATGTCATGCATTGGATCTATATTAAAAATAATGCATATGAATTTATGCTAATAAATATGTCATATATATCTATACTAAAATGGACTATGTTAATAAGTGGACAAACTCAATGTTTTTAAGGAGTTCATTTTTTTGGCAAGGTAAAAATTATACCCTTATCCATTCAATTTTTCAAAATTTGAATGATCTGGTCATTTTAAAATGGGTCAAACCCCTTGAAGTCAAAGTTCTATAGTTGAAGTTCTTGTTAGGGCCCCATCCTATTCCCACAAGTAGATAAATAGGTTTCTATGTATGGAATCCATCTCTAGTAAATAAGGCCCATATAATGGTGTGAAAGCAATAATTATAAGGCTTACTAGAAGGTTCTTCCTACTAGAAAGTTGTCTTTCTAGAATGTTCCTACGAGGTAGATAGAACTATATGAAGAAGTAGAAACAATGTAATGAGATGTCATGTGAAATAAATTATAATCAAAGCTTTTCTCAATTGGAGGTTCCCCCCTCGAAGAGGTAGATGAACATTACTATCATTAATAAAGGTATAACAATTTGTGGCATTCTAGTTCTTTATTTCACTATTGTTGTTGTAATATGCCATTTCAACAATAAATTGAGGTAAATTATATTGTTTCTACTCTACATCTTCGAATTTACTAATAAAGAACACCATAAGCATGTATCAAAAGACTTTCTCGATGATCTGTAAATTTTCGTGGATATTCCACTCGAATAGTTCGTTACAATAGATCTAATAAATAAAACTGAAATCTACACTATGGAGGTTAAATTCCTTTAGATTCTACAACATTTAGTTGCTAATTTTCTGCTTATGCATGAAATAGATAAAATGCAAAATATAGAGAACAATAACATACAATCACACACCATCCAAAAAATAACACAAATATTTTCTCTAGGAAACCCTTACGTGAGAAAACCTAGCTAGAAGTTGAGGTTGCTATGTTCTCTTTTCTTTGGTATTGAAATAATGCAAGTACAAAGGAGAAGACACTCTCTATGGATTTACCTGAGACCCGAGGCCTATTAGGTTGCTACAAAACATTAACCTCATCTATTATTCTCTCTAATTTCGCACTACCAATTGCTCTTCTTARCTATGGAACAAAATACAATAGCATAAAATGGAAACCCTTCTCCTCCTAGTGGCTCAGTATTTAACATAGTCTGATAATTGTTTAAGATTAGGGTTTTGACTTCCTTAACCTTCAATTATGATAAGGTTTTGGATCATCTACMATTTTCTTGAAATTCCTCACATGACTAGCCCCATATACATGAGTAACAGGAGCTGACATGGTGTCCTCTTATATTGTAACAATCATARAGTTCATAAAACCTTACACTCACCTTAATAATAATAATAATTTTAAAATGTATTTAAATAAAAATATAATTAATATATTTTAATTAATTATATTATTAATAAGCAAAGGCAACTAAAAGTTAAACGAAGTGCATGCATCTTGTCGAATTAAATAATGTCGTCGACTCAAACACATGTCGTATTGCAACACAATTTTAACTAGATTTGGAGGAATGATAGAACACATCAAATCACACATGTGAGAGGGAATGGGTAAACATCAAATGTTTTGATCCTATCTACAACCAAAACCTACATTTTAGTATTATTATTAGAGTATATGAATTATATAATGAATTTATTTTACTTACATTGTAAAGGTGCATTTGATGAATTTAAAGAAACCATGATTAAGTATTAACTTTAATGAATTGTGTCTTATGTATTTATTATCACTGTATGCTCGATTTACTATGTGTGCAACCATGCACAAACATAATGGTGCGCTATCAATTATGATCATGTGTTATATTTAATATCATAACAATGTATTTAGTCAACCTAAAAGCACTCCAAACTAGAGAAACATGTGGCATGCCAAGTGGTATGATAAGGTTATATGGACACAACTTTATCGATGTTGTACATAGTGCATTAATGGTGGCATGCCAAGTGGTATGATAAGGTTATATGGACACAACTTTATCGATGTTGTACATAGTGCATTAATGGTGGTATGCAAAGTTATGTTCACTTAATGGTGTATTTAGTTTTACGCAATGCATTACATGCAATGTTTTAACAAACGCAATATGTTTAATGCATGGCATGACACGCCACCATGGGGTATGTGTACACATTATCCATGGAGTGTAAAATATGAATATATGTGAATGGTTGACATCTAAATTAAAAAAACAAAATTAAAAAAAAAAAAAAACATTGAAATGTAAAGGCATAACAAAGAAAATTATATGATTTGCTTTCCATCGTTGGTGAGAGATGGCCATGGAAATGAGAATTTTTTTTAAAAAAGTTAAAAAAAAAAATAAAAAAATCAAATCAAGGATTAGTTTTGGCTACAAAAGGAGGATTATGTGGACCGAATTTGAGAATTTAGAAGAACAATACTTCAATTCATGTGTTTAATTAAAAGAAGCATTGTTGCTTCCAAGGAAGATATGCATTAAAGGATGGTAAAATGATAAATCACATGTATTATTTTTTAATTTATTATGGTCATAGTGCATCATTTATTAGTTCTTGTTGTAGGAAAAGAGGGACTATAGCGATCGATAAATCGTTGACCTGGTATTAAATTGTGCATTGACCACAAATATTTGCATATTATCTATTGTTGGAACAAGAAAAGTGAAAACATCAATTTTAATATAATAGAAAGTACTATGTTTGTCAAGATCTGATTGGACAACGGATTGGAGGTCTTATTGTCGGCTTCGCTATTCCCGATGTTATATTTGTTGGCATATCCAAAGTATTTGATCGTATATGATATTTTTTAATCATATATTTTCTTATGCATTGGTCGAAGGTGGATTAATGCTAGCATTAGTTCGAATGTTTCCTTAAGCATTTTCTGCTAGCTTGAATACATTGTCTACCATATTAGTATGTCTGATTTTTTATTTGTTGTTGCATGCTTCGAGAGAAGAGGCTTGCCACGCTGCATTTTTTATTAAATGTTTGTACAGGGCTAGGCCCTTAGATGGTCCTTAAGTGTTTACCTAACATGTATGGTAGTCTTAAATGTTTATTTTACAAGTGCGTTGGAATACAGTTTCGTTCCATTTTTTTTATGGTAGTCGGACATCTTCCGTCGATTTTTATATAATAAAAAGTACCATGTTTGTCAAGATGTGATTGGACAACAGATTGGAGGTCTTTTTTTTGGCTTCGCTATTCCCAATGTTATATATGTTGGCATATCCAAAGTATTTCATCATATATGGTCTTTTATTAGAATCATATATTTTCTTATGCAACGATCGAAGGTGGATTAATGCTAGCATTAGTTCGAATGTTTCCTTTAGCAATTTCTACTAGCTAAAATACATTGTCTCCCATATTAGTATGTGTGATTTTTGTTTTATTGTTGCGCGCTTCCAGAGAAATGGCCTGCGACGCTGCATTTGTTTCTTAAATGTTTGTACAGGGCTAGGCCCTTAGGCGGTCCTGATAGTCTTAAGTGTTTACCTGATAGGTTAAATGTTTATTGCGGAAATGTGTTGGGATACAGTTTTGTTCCATTTTTTTTATGGTCGGCATCGTTGCTTCAGTGGTCGATGCTTGTTTGCTACTTGGTTCCATGATTGTTGTTCTTGTTTGATTCAACTTTGCAAAGTTGAGGTCTTGCAGTTGCAGTTGGACATCTTCGTGGTTGTTCACTGGTTTATTGTTCTTCAACTTTGCAAGCTGTTGGACCTGTTATTGCGGCTTCCAGTTTTCGGGGCTGACCTCTTGTCATCCCTCATTGACGGGTAAGTTTCCCTGTTGCTATTTTTCAATGGTGGGGTCCCTGCCTCCAAATTCTATTGCAGACCATCTTTGTCTGTGCTTTTAATTTTTGTTCATGGAAACCATGTGTCTTCATATGCCAGTTGCGACGTTCATAGCTATTTGGAAAATTGCAATGCGAAGGGGTTCTCAAAAATTAGTTCGAAGCTATTAGAAGAGGGAACCATTGGTCGGGGTGTAGATGCAGGGAATGCTTTTATTTTGTGGGTCGCAAAACTGCGCCCACTTGTTGTCTTTCTACCGAGTAAATTTATGGTGTTATTTATTTGCGTTTTTTCTTCTGTTTGGTACCCAGTTTCTGGCTTGTAGTTTTCCTATTTTGCTTTCCTTTTTTTTTGGGTGCTATTATTTTTTTTCCCCCTTTTCTTTGTTTTCAGACAAAGTGAAAGTATCTAACAAACAACTTCAAAATTAGAGTTGAAAATATGGAAGAAGTAATAGATGTTGAGTCGTATGAAATAAATACACAATCCATTATACATGGTAGCATTAACATGGCTTTGCATAACAATGGCCTCTTTAGATTGGATGTATTCTCATATACTACAGGGGATTGCCTTTTCGATACATTCCAGGTTCCGCTGCATTTTCGGTATTCATCGACCGAGCTGCACAATGGATTGAAAGATTATTTCTTGGCATGTTTAACAAATGGCGATGCAAAGGCATTGAACTCCTATGAATACGAACTGGAATCTGATTTTCTTCGGTAGTTGCATGGAATACATGATGTCGCTATGTATTTTTCAAAGATGCGGTTGTTTGCATCTCCAGCTCTGCCTGCACATGAGAGGGTACTTTGGGGAGACACATTTTGTATATGGTGGTTGTCTAACTGGCTTAATATATCGGTTTAAATATGGTCATTGACAAGAAAAAGAAGATATATATTATTCAAGAAAGCTGCCTCTGACAATCCATATTGCATCTTGTTCCATCATGCCAATATTGTCAGTGGTCATTATGAACCACTCCTTTACAAAAAAATGTCCATTTGCAATGTTGAAGTACCTCATATTTACTTGTCCCTCTTTTGCAAAGACCTTGAATCGCAGTGGGAACGGATTATGCATCGCATAGATTGCCATGGTTTACAGCTAGCAACAAATGTTGTCTAACTGTGGAGATAGTCTGTTTAATGCAATTTGATGTTTGGTAGAAACAGAGTTTGATATACAGTTGCTACAGCTTTACACTGTGCAACCCTTTTGTAATGCAATTGTAGTCGGCAACCAATAGGCTTTTAGGTGCTTGCATCAACACCTTTCGCCATATCTCTTGGAAAATATGATGACAGTTGGAACTTGGCAGGAATACCTTGTAAACATGGCACTTCCATATGAAAAAGGGAATGTGGAGAGTTGCAAATTATGTTTGCAATGACTATCTATGATATTTAGAGTAAATATCCAGGTTTGGTCGGCTCAAGATTGGAGTTCAACTCGGAGCGTGCAGGGACAAACACTGGTAAAAGGTACGTCTTTCCTCCTTCCTCTTCATGCATTAGTTTGTGTAGACCTAAAAGGAAGTCAGTGACCATGATAAGCACTTTCTGTCTTAGAGTTAAGAGTCTATCTCTTTGAGCAGATCTCCTGTCCGCAGGGAGATTTTCCTTCAACAGAAGCTGGCGACTCCACTGGGGAGGAATCGAAACTTTTCAGTTTTGGTCTTCCTCATAGACATTGTCTTACCCTTTTGTTGTTTTCAGACCTTGTTCACTCCATATGTATGATTTCACTTGCTGATTCAATCCTCAATCCATCACATGCATCTTGATTGACAAAAAATTGACTGAGTTTTTGGTTTTTTTGACATTTTTCTGAGTTTTTGAGCCTGGCACCCCTGTGCCCATGTTAGCCCAGTGCCAGCACTCCCCAAAGGCCTTAAACAGAGCTTTATAATGCTCTGGTGGCCCTTACACCAGAGCACCAACCTCTCCTTGGCAAAAATACCTTCCAGAATTGTGTTTTTTGCAACTCAGTCTCTGTTTTTTCCCCTTGTCTAGCTTCTTGATGCTTCATTACATCTTCCTAATGACATTTGACCCTCTGCTTTATGAGAAGTAGGCACTTTAATATTCATGTTTTGTGACCTTCTCCCTTATTTTGAGTTTTTTCTCCTGTTGAGAACTTGGAATCAATCCACTGTGTTTTTCTCTCTTATCTGACTGAGCAGAAACTCTGGTGAAGGACATCAGAAGTCTGTGAATCTTCTCATTTGGTTATTTAAGGTTATCGTGTCCAATCTCTTTCTCCTTCCTTTTGCGTTTTTGGTTTTCTTTCTCTTGTTTGATAGAAAGAGGGTGTGTTGTTTGTACAAAACCTGCTTATGCTTGTTTGAGTCTCCTTGATCTAAAAGGTTAATTGGCAGGGGAAGTGTCATATTGAATTAATCATTATTCACATAAAAACAATAAAGATACATCTTAGTGATTGATTTTCATATTAGAAGACATTTCTAAAAAGTTTTAGCATCACATTGGATTTGATTGAAAAAAATTGTTTGAGGACATTTCCTTATTAGTGTTTGATAGTGAAAACAACTCTCTCGCTTTCCCTTAAATAGAAATTCATCGAAAAGAAACGATTGCTTATCATCTTTTATGCATTTTTGGGGAATTGAGTCATCATTCCCTCCGTTTCACTTTCATGCACCCTTTGAGTAAAGAACAACTGTAAAATGAACGCTAATTAAAAATTATCTAGAACATTTTTTGTTTTTAGGATCTTCCACCAACATTAGACTNTGAAAAGAAACAATTGCTTATCATATTTCATGCATTTTTGGGGAATTTGAGTCATCATGCCATCAGTTTCACTTTTATACACCCTTTGAGTAAAGAACAGCTTTAAAACAAACGCTAATTAAAAATTATCTAGAACATTTTTTGTTTTTAGGATCTTCCACCAACATTAGACTAGGGTTAGCACTTTGGATTAGGCTGTGAGTGCAACTCTCCAAAGTTTTCAAAACAAACATTAGCATCCTAATCTAGGGAGAGTCAAATCCAATTGTCGTATTGGTTTTCTGGGATCCCCCTCTCACACAGGGGTTATGCACGAGGTCACATTCGGGTGAATTACGGAGATTATCCATCTGTGGTTCAACTGTTTGTAGTGGTCGAATTGAATATTGGGGGTCACTTGGAGGTATACCCACGATTATGTGTGGGAGCCTCTCGGGTTGATTTCGGACTTGTTATCCTGCCCATACGTTTTGGATCGGACTGTTGACTGTACCTTCCTAGGGACTCACTGCGAATTGGTGTCTTTAGTTGCCATAATATTTAGGTACTTACACAAGGTGACGGTGAAGGGAAGTCTCACTGTACCTGGAACAGACATTGGTCAAACTCACTCAGGCTCCTTGGAGGGTAAATCCACAATTACTGCGTGGAAGCTTGCACCAAGGTGAAAGTCCATTAAGTAGGTCGCCATTGTAACTGTTCCACCATATCCTAGCCCCTTCTCGACTTGATCACGCGACGTTGGATTTCATCACCAACTAGTATGATCACCGAGAGAAGTTTTGTTTGCTTGGTTGATTCCTAGATTTTATTAGCGTATGCTATTTCTTTTTGTTAGTTGACCCTAGATTTTCAATGTGTTTTGTTATTCTCCACAATTGATCCCATAGATGATCAAGGTCTTCACTGATCGCATAGGATGCAAGGGCTACCTTCAGAAGGCTATCAACCCTTACCTCCTAACCCTCCAGAAGACAACTACCATAGAGAGGTAGAAAATCAATCCGACGCTGGAAGTGTTATTACTCCTCCGTTAGATAACTCAGAAGGCGCTTTGGTCACGGTTGAAAATCCCACTACATTTGTATCGATAATTCCTCTTGAACCACTTTTGGTTCGTTTAGATTCCCTTGGGAACATCATCGACAAAGAGATCCCACAATTACTGGAGAGGATCTTTACCGAAACATATATGGGATCCACAGAACCAATCTTTGGTGACGAGTATAGGACTCCTATTTGTCCTAGCACCGCAGTAGAAACCAATCCCACACCTACTCATTCTGTATGGAGGAATTCATTGGGACGCGATCTCTATGAACATTTCAAATCCTTTCGACAACCCTTTCAACCTCATGACCCTCCTAGTGAAACAAGACCATCCGGTCAAACCATGAATCACCCAGTCGATCAAGTTATTAACCCTACTACTATACCAACACAAGTCCATCCTAATGCTGGATTCATCACCTCTACTCGCCCCCAAATAAATTCAATATCTACCCCCATTTCTACAAGCTTCTACTCTATGGCTCAACATGTTCCACATGATCCTGCTGGGACATCTTCTCACCCGAGAACGAAGACCCCTGCTGGCCAAACACGACCGGCTGGAGGGAAACCACCATCCAATGAACCTTTTCCTCCTAGAGGACTACCCTTCCATGGTGGGCCTACCCCTCTTGGGGGACAACCCCCTTTTCATGCTCTTCCTGGAGGGAAACCTCCATTTTCTAGTCATACCCCGGTCGTAAATCCACCGCTGGCAGGGGGGAAACCCTCGTTTGCTAGAAACCCGTCACAATTCTGGGGAGTATCTTCAGGAGGCACTTTTAATCAACCCCACGTTGGGGGGAACTTGTATAATAACCCACTAGGAGGAGTATCCAATCCTGTCCCTTCCAGAACATCTTACAGGAAATCTTATCCGGGCGGCATCCCAAACACCACCTGGAGTTCTCCGGGACCACAGTCTTATCCTCCTCATGGGCCTCATGTGTATTCGCCTTCGGGATCTACTCCTTACCATTCTCAGGGGAAAAATGTTTATCCTCCTCATGGGAAAATAAATCACCCGGCCTATAATGTTCAGAACCCACTGGGTTATGCCAATGTTTCTCATGCACCATTGAATCCTTCTTATCTTGGCCAGCAACAACCGTATGTAGGAGGACCTACTGGTTAGAACTATCCACCTAACCCATTATATGGTCCTACTGGTGTTTCTATGCTACACCAGTATCATTCTCAAATTAATCGAAAACTACCTTTCCTTGCGACTCTGGATCTCCCAGACTTGTCTCAGTTAACTAATGATCCTATTTCTCATTCATCGGTTTGGCCAGTCATTCCAGCTAAACTTCCTTCTGATATTCCAAAATTTGACGAAAACCCTAGCAAAGATCCGAACAACCATGTGATGACTTTCCATTTGTGGTGTTCATCAAACTCCCTCATGGATGATTCTATACGTTTGCGTCTTTTCCAGCAAACACTTACTGGTTCAACAACAAAGTGGTATATTGAACTACCATGTGCTTCTTTTCATGATTTCAATTCCCTTTCCATGTCTTTCCTCATGCACTTTCAACTACCTATTCGCTACGAGATGGGTACTGAACTCTTGACCTCCCTTTGTCAAACTAACTCGGTGCATATCTCTGACCATATTCATGAGTGGAGGCGATGACGAAGGATGATCAAGGCAATCATTCCTAACATACTATTGGCGGAATGGTTTACTAAATCACTGTTACACCCGATCGCTCGTGATGTTGCTATGGGTGGTGCGGTCACAGAGGAACAAGCCATTGCTTGGGCTCAGTATTTAGATTTGGTTTATTCCCAATCTGGTACTTTGTATGAATTGCTTCCGAATGCTGCTCGAGCTAATACCGATCCTTCTAAGCCATCATCCTCATCTCATGCGGATGGTGTTATCGGTTCTGTAAAAACTCAATCTTTTTACAAATCAACTACACCCTCCTCTACCTCCCCCCAAACTCAGATCTCTGAGGTGAATGCAGTTCAATCTGCCCCTTCACAAAAATCCGGAGGTAAGAAGAAGACAAAGAATAAATCAAAAAATAATAATGAACAACAAAAAAATCAAACACCTGCTACCGAAAAGCAACCAAAATGGAAACTAAAATCCCCGTGTATCATTTGTGGTGACAATCACTACACTCGAGATTGTCCACTTCACAATGAAGTGGCCAAAATTTTCCAAGGAAAGTCACAACCCGCTGTGCTTACTCAACCTTTTCCACAACAACAATCCATGGTTGCTCAAAACCCCTCTCCTGGGGGAAGTTCTAGCGATCCTCATGATGAGGCCTCATCGAGTGCACATATTTATATGTTTAATGGGATCAATTTGACCACTCGCTCTAAGACATATGACACACTAGGTAACCCCGACAAAGGAAAAGACACTAACGGTACCGGTACTTTACTGGATCCATCATCGTCCTCCGTCAGTCTTCC
This sequence comes from Picea sitchensis, assembly GCA_010110895.2. Classification (NCBI taxonomy): domain Eukaryota; kingdom Viridiplantae; phylum Streptophyta; class Pinopsida; order Pinales; family Pinaceae; genus Picea; species Picea sitchensis. Next base: position 7,372 of record SNQJ01S0174450.1, on the reverse strand, counting down.
ATCGGTTAATCCTCCATCTGGACCACTTCAGATTGAGAAACCCACATTCGATTCTATCATGCGTCCTCCTAAGAGAACTATANCCTAGTTCACGTGCCGCCCAAAACTACAACATTGTTGAAGATTTGGCTCAAGCACCATGTGTTATGTCTGCATTAGAAGTTCTACAACACTGCCCCAGTCGACTTAGAATGCTCTTAGCCACTCTTGGTGGTGTTGATCTTGAGTCATCCAACCATATCATGTTTAACCTGGACAATTATGCGTCTCGAATCTCCCACCAACTTGCTTTCCAAGTTGATGTTGTTGTTCACAATCAACAAATCCACCGAACTATTTTGGATGAGGGAGCCTCGACTTGTGTCATGTCTTTGGCGTGTTGGAAAGGTTTAAAATCACCAGCACTCAAAAAATCCNCCTAGTTCACGTGCCGCCCAAAACTACAACATTGTTGAAGATTTGGCTCAAGCACCATGTGTTATGTCTGCATTAGAAGTTCTACAACACTGCCCCAGTCGACTTAGAATGCTCTTAGCCACTCTTGGTGGTGTTGATCTTGAGTCATCCAACCATATCATGTTTAACCTGGACAATTATGCGTCTCGAATCTCCCACCAACTTGCTTTCCAAGTTGATGTTGTTGTTCACAATCAACAAATCCACCGAACTATTTTGGATGAGGGAGCCTCGACTTGTGTCATGTCTTTGGCGTGTTGGAAAGGTTTAAAATCACCAGCACTCAAAAAATCCCTAATGATGTTACACACCTTCGATGGGTGAGGTTTTCATCCCCATGGGCTTTTACAGTCCCTACCCATCCAATTGGGTGGCAAAATTGTTACTGTTGATGTCGAGGTGGTCGATGCTCCCCTCAATTACAACTTGTTATTTGGAAGAAGTTGGTTTTATGCTATGACTATCGTTGCCTCGTTAGTTTTCCGATGTGTCCAATTTCCTCATTAGGGAAAAATTGTCACTATTGCTCAGTTGGATTTCTGCACAACCGATGCTCGCGCTCCTGCTACCAACAATATTCCTTTCTTGAGAGACCACAAGATCACATATGAAAGCGTTGGTGTTGGCTTAATAAAAGATTCTAACCTCATGGGTACCTTCCCTACACCACTTCCACCGACTACACATCATATTGCCACCATCGATATGATTTCGACCATAGCTTATCAATCTTTTGCATCATCTGACCCTTGGATTGTACCTTATTCGTTGGAATTCGATGCAATAGGTGACATCGTGCCACTTAGTCCATCCGAAACATCATACGTTTCTATCCCATCCACTTCTCCCTCGTCGGATGCCCAACATCTATTGGCGCTTGACAGTTCCTCGATGCAATCACAATTGAGTTCCTTGTCGTCTGCGATCGACTACATTTCCCCAACTTTTACTTCGGATGAACTTATTCCGGATATGCTTCGCATTGACGAGTTACCTTGGGACAATAACCGTCACCGATCCTCTTTTCTTCCCCCTCGTGAAGAAATTCGGTCAGATATATAGTCTATCTCCCCTCCTGGTGTTGTTTTTTCATCATCTCCCATGATTTCAACTTCCAACGATTTGGATCCGGTAGTGGACATGGTGATTTCTTCGGTAGGATTATTGGAGCATGATCTCCTTACTCTTATCACGACCCTCGACATGTGTTCCTTCTCAAGTGATTATCTTCCATCCAACGAAGATCTCCTAGAGGCCATGACCGTGTTTTATCCTTTGACATGGTACCCTTCCAGAGAATTATTCTCTTGGAAGCCATGATCAAGTAGAAGTCACGAGCATAGTTTCTCTTCTCTGTAGAAAGCTCGTTAAAAAATGAAATAGAGGCCACAAGCATAGTTTCTCTTCTCTGTGGCAAGCTCGTTAAAAAATGAAACAGAGGATTTGAGCATAGTTCTTTTCCTATGTCAAGCTCGTTAAAAAATGAAACAATCACATCTCTTGAACCTTCTTTTCATCCACCCTTCTCCTTTTTCTCATCTACTAGAGAAATTGGTGACGAACTTAGAGCCGGTGAATGAATTGAAGCTTGGAGGGCATGTCTCCAGCCTTTGATGATCTTTCTAGAGTTAAGCCACTAGCTTTCAATATGGGGGCATAGCAAGATTAGTCTTTGTTCTTTCGCGTTCTCGTAAATACATGAGAATGCATCCGGGTAGACTTTTATCTCTTTTTCGGACCTATATGGATACACGAAAAGGGAACCCCCTGAAGTCTCCTTTAAGCTCTTTTCAGACTCTCTAAACATGAAAAGATTGTTGAGTGATCTTGCTTCTCTTCCCACTCATTAAAAGGTTTGAAAGGGTATCTTTTGAGTGATAATTTATCTCTTTTTTGGCCTCGCGAGACTAACATTATGAAAAAGGACAACACTAGAGCCATCTTTAAGTTCTTTTCAGACTCTCTAAAGATGAAAAGATTGCCGAGCGACCTTTTTCTCTTCACGCTCGTTAAAGTATTTGAAGAAGACGTCTGTTGAGCGATAGTTGATCTCTTTTTCAGTCTCATCAGACTACTTTACAAAAAAGGAACTGAGAGAGTTCTCTTTTAAGTGTTTTTCTAGACTCTATAATCATGAAAAACCTTTGAGTTTTCTGTCTTTGGACTCGTTAAACAAACATCGATAGGCCCATACAGGACCAAACTCTTACTTCTTCTAGTTCATTAAAAAGGAAGAGGGACTTACCGAAGGTGAGTCATATCGAGCATGTGTTACCCTCCTCGAGCTCTTTAAATGAAAAAGAGGTACTCGTCTATCTGGATGGGGGAAAAAATTGAAAGAAGCAAGCCAAGTAGTTTTTGAGAACATTACCAAGTAACTCTTAGAGTCACCCTTGAACACAACACTTTGTCTTTGCTCACATATTAATCCGTTGAACCTCTGCATTGAACCAATCCTCTGATTTTTTCTTACTCCTTTGGGTCACCCGACGAAAGTCACAGTATCCATTACATCTTCGTGTTTTGGTCCATGTCATGTTTCTGTTGTTGTGCACCAGTGTTCAAGGGAAGTATCCGCCTCGAGAGTCAGCCATCACAAATATCTTGTCTCAATACCCATGCCAGTCCATGTTCATCTTATCTACCAATTACATCTCTATGTTCGTTTCGTGTCATTGATGGGGGATACATCAAGGCCCTCCTTCGACGAGTCTATTCCTGTTGACTTCAACACATTATCCAAGAACTAGATTTAGAAACCAATTAGTACTTTGGGACCTGCATGCCTCAATGGAATACCTCCTCACATCCAACAGTGGGTTTACACCATTGACCTCTGATTGGATGATTCCACGGATGTTCGAATTCAGCTCATCCATTCACATTTGTTGGAATGTACTAGGGTACCTTGGGAATCATTGACATTAATGGTGATTTCCCTTGTGCTTGTTAACGGTTTACATCATTGACTGGTAATCAAGTGGTTTCTTCCATGTTCGACATCGGGACATCTATTCACATGGTTATATTCGTACTACATCGAGATCGGTAAGAAGACCCTGGGTTGAGTGATCACTATGATATGTACAGAGTTTCTCTTGAACCATGACACATATACTGTCACATAGATCCACTTTGTATTGGTCGTGGCTATGTCTTGTCATCTCATAGATCCACTGTGTATTCCTCGTGGCTACAATCAGTTCAGGTCATAAGAGTATAGATCCACACTATATCCTCGGTGGCTATACCTTTTATCAATACAATTATGGATCCGCAGTGTATTTTATGGCGGCCATATCTTGCAAGTCTTGATCACCCAAGCATAGGCGTGCCTGCCTTGGGTTTGAAACATGTCATAATATTTGTTGGATGTTTGTGTGCAGCTTCTTTCAAGTTGTCTGCGTCTATACCCTTGCTTGAAAGTCTACAAAGCATTTCAGTTATCAATTCTCATCTTCTAAACTTCATACTTTAGGGGGAAATATGTTACACATCAAAATTACTCACTTCAATAGTGTCACAAGTGTCGTCATTACAAGTGTCACACGTGTTGCATTTTTCTCACAAGTGTCGCAAGTGTCAGGAAAAGTATACTGCTATGATGCCTATGTCGTGCCTATAACGACATAAAGAGGACACTTGACACATGTCAAACACTTAATTTGGAAGAGGAGGAATGGTTAACTAGGCTTATGAACCTCCTTCCATCTGAAAGAACCACAAAACTTGGGTTTTTAGAGGAGAGCACTCCCCTATACCTCTCTCAGGAGTGCTGGTGCCCCCCTATAGACTGTTAGGGAGCGTTATAACACTTCCTCTGCCATTTTGAAGGAGCGCTACTAATTTTGGGAGTGTTGGCACCCCCCTAAACCTTGTTAGGGAGAGTTATAACACTCTGACACCCCTTTTGAGGGAGCACTACCTATTCTGGGCAGTAGTTGGTTTTTTGAGAAGAATGGGGGAAATATATTTTCAATCTTGGAAGGCAGTTGGATTCAAATCCTTGGCCAAGTCATGATCACAGGGTAGATCCATAACTAAAGGAGGAAAATCCTCAACTCACCCCAATGATATCTCAAGTGGTTGAGCCTCTCCAAGGCTATATAAGCAGGCTTTCTCATGGTGAAAGGGGGATCTGGATGGAGAATCATACCAAACTTATGATCTCATAAGTGATATTTGGAGAAGGGATGAGAAGCATGAAACCTATGATCTCATAGGAAACACACAGTGAAGTGGAGGCTAATCAGCGAAGCTATCATCATTCCGATCGTGGAGATTTTGAGCAAGGGTTAGGCAAGGGGAACTTGATGAAACTACTACATTCCATCTATGGTTGTAAGTAACATTTTGTCCTCATTAATGTAATATGCTTGGCATGTTTCTTTCTAATTTGTGTTTGACATTACATGAATTTGTCTCTAAGTAGATAGGTCTGCTTCGAACTAATCTCGGTAGAATAAGAGGTGGTTGTACTTTGTTTGTCTACAGAGATTATCGAGGAGTTGAAGATTGGAGTTCAACTCGGAGCATGCAGGGACAAACACCGGTAAAAGGTACGTCTTTCCTCCTTCCTCTTCATGCATTCGTTTGTGTAGACCTAAAAGGAAGTCGACCATGATAAGCACTTTCTGTCTTAGAGTTAAGATTCTAGCTCTTTGAGGAGATCTACCTGTCCACGGGGAGATTTTCCTTCAACACAAGGAAGCAACTCACGGTAGGAACTCGCGATATGCGAAATCATGAAAAGATTTGGACCGTCAAATCATCAAGATTGTGGATTGTTGATCTAACTCCATTTTGGACTTTCAGATACCGGGAGTTGGAGGAGTCAAGAGTCGAGACTTTTCATCATAGGAGTCCCGAAGTTGCGAAATGCGAAACGCCGATCATTTCGGGGTTTGTGACTTGGAGTGTCGAGATAATTCTCCACAGGAATGCCGAAATGCGAAATCATGAAAGCACTTTATGGATAAATGCCTAGTCACAACTATGGGCATGTGAAGGAAGGAGCTTGTAAGTTGCAAGGATCCATTTCATGATCGGGAGTTGGAAGATTCAAAGTGACTCGCAACAAATTCACGAAACACGAAATTGAGAAATGCAGTTTCGAATAAGGTTGTGGTCACAGCTAGTGGTCACATCTGCGGAAGATGGAGGAAGGATCTAGTGCAATCAAGCTCCATTTCAGAGATCGTGACTTGGAGAGTCGATATGCCTCATCCCCAGATCCACGAAACGCGAGTCACAAAAGAACCTTCTGAATAGGCGTGTCATCACTACCTGAGGCCACATGTGAAAGGAAATGTGAAAGGTGCCAAAGGTACAAGGCTCAATAGGTTCACAGTGTAACTGCTAGAAACTACTGATGGTTTCTGCCAAAGGACTCGAAGAGGCTTCAGGGTGATAGCCAGACAAGATGAAGAGTCTCGAGGCATCTTCCAGTGGAATGAAGACTGTTCATAGAGGCTATTGACAGATGTAAGATCGTTGGAGCCTGGAACTGCAACAGAGGGAATGATCTCGACCGTGACAGAGAAAATGAAGACTCTCAACTGCTGGAGAGGCTAAGGAATCTCGGCATAACACCCAGTGATGATGGATGCATGGATTTAACTTCCAGAAAAGCTGAAGAGTTGCAATGATGATTAGGAAGAGCACTCAACATGGGGAAAGCATGCATAAGCATTGTGAATAGAGGATGCAGAAGATGCACAGAGTGAATAAAAAAGCAGAACAGAGAAGAGATTGGGGGCGGTTGATAGTGATTCATGTGTGTAGAATGAGGTAGTGTGCAACAGCTGAAATGCACAGAAGAGGAATGGTGCATAGAAGGGACATGGCACATAGAGCATAAAAGGTAGAAGAACATAAAGCGTAAGGAAGGTGTGTAGGAAGACACTGATGTAGGTAGAGCAGAGCAATGTAGTAGAACAGTGATAAGACTGGTAAGCCATTGATAAATATTGTATCACTGTGATAAATTTATATATAGAAAACTTTATAATCAAATTTCTAGGGAGGTGCTAAGGAGGATTGTTTTCCTCAAAGGTTCAAGTGGGTGCTTAAACACAGGGAGTTGTAGCTTCCATTTGGTTGTATCCAGAGAAACCAGGGTGGCAAGGTGGTGCAAGGGAGAACTGTTGTTCTCTGTTATATAGGTTGGTGCCTGTGTGACTGGAAGTTGATGCTTCCATCCAGTTGGTGCTGGAACACTTAGGGAGTTGTTGCTTCCTTCTAGTGGGTGCTAGAGAAACCAGGGAGTTGGTGCTTCCTTCTAGTAGGTGCTAAAGAAAACAAAGAGTTGGTTCTCTCAGCAAGTTGTAGCTTGCAAAACAGAGGTTGTAGCCTCACAATGAGTTGGAGCTCATATGTATGATAATGTACAAAATGTAAAGATTACTTATCATATCAAGAAGAAGAGGTTTTTACCCTTTATGGGTTTCCTCAGGAAATATTTGTCTCTGTATATTTCATATGTGTGACTAATGTCGAATGTTCTATTGCTTACCTCTCTGCATTATTGTGATTGTCATTGAGTGCTCTGTAAAGAGTTTAAAATAAGAATAATTGTTTAAGCACGATAACAACTGATTCACCCCCCCCCCC
>SNQJ01S0174448.1:0-20231 GCA_010110895.2 Picea sitchensis | reverse complement strand
GATGAGACCCCCTTTCCCTTGGCCATGCAACCAAAGGTCACTGCCCTGGCGTGGTAACCAGATGGTGGCAATGTCATGTTGTTAGGTACCCATGAACATAATAGGCTGGCTCGTGATGAGACCCCCTATCCTCTTGATTAGGTGTTGTTTGTTATTTTTTCGGGTCCCTCTTGTTTCTTGCTGAGAGGCATTTTATTGCCTTCTCGGGGATCCCTGGGCAAAGCATATCGAGGTTTTATTTCTAGGCTTTTATCTTTTACCAGCTGCTTTTACCTTCTGGGCCTTTATCCCCTTCTTCCCACAAGATAAGGTGCAACCCCACAAACAAATCATCCTAATGCCTGGACAAGGGGGATGGGACAAATGAGCGGGAGATAAGATGGAAAAGTGGTGGTATGATGGGAGTAGACGATGGCTCTTCAGAAATCCCCCAATGGAAAACCAAAACCTATGGGTAAAGGATTTCTAGGGCACCCAATCAATCTCCCCAAGCATGGTCAAGTGGGCCAATGTAATATCCAAGAAGTTGTCAAAGATAAAAGGGATCAGATGCATACATTTAAAGGTTATAATGATCAAATGTGACACATACCATGATACCTGGACCAATTACCTCATTAAGAAAGAGCCTTCTCTGATACAAGACCAAGCTGATGGTGATGGATGTTGTTGTTGCTGACAAGATGAATCTGACAAAAGAAGAAAAGAATGGGCCCTCCAGGGCCATGCTCAGGTCAATCTTGCTCTCGATACTCCATGTCGAGGACCTATGGGCCTCGAGACATGATCTCCTAGTTATCCCTAGAAATCGGGGATAACACGGCCTCGCGAGACTAACATTATGAAAAAGGACAACATTGGAGTTGTCTTTAAGTTGTTTTCAGTCTCTCTAAATATGAAAAACCACCGAGTTTACCTTCTCTAGACTCGTTAAACAATCATACATTGAAGGGCCCATACGGGACTGAACCCATACTTCTTCTAGTTTGTTAAACAAAGGAAGAGGGACTTACCGAAGGTGAGTCATATTGAGCATGTGTTACCCTCCTCGAGCTCATTAAATTAAAAAGAGGTACTCGTCTATCTGGATGGGGGAAAAATTGAAAGAAGCAAGCCAAGAAGTTTTTTAGAACACTACCAGTAACTCTTACGGTCACCCTTGAACACGACACTTTGTCTTTGCATGCATTTTAATCCATTGAACCTCTGCACTGAACCAATCCTCTGAGTTTCTTTTACTCCTTTGGGTCACCTGACGAAAGTCACAACATCCACTACATTATCGTGTTTTGGTCCATGTCAAGTTTCTGCTGGTGTGCCTCAGTGTTCAAGGAAAGTATCTTCCTCAAGAGTCAGCCATCACAAATATCTTGTTTCAATACCCGTGTTAGTCCATGTTCATTTGATCTACCAATTACATCTCTGTGTTAGTTTCGTTTCATTGATGGGGGATAAATCAAGGCCCTCCTTCGACGAGTCTATTCCTGTCGAATTCAACAGATTATCCGAGAGCTAGACTTAGAAATCAGTTAGTACCTTGGGACCTACATGCCTCAATGGCATGTCTCCTCGTGTTCGACAGTGGGTTTAAATCATTGACCCCTGATCGAATGATTCCATGGATGTTCGACTTCATCTCATTCATTCACATTCATCGAGATGTACTAGAGTACCTTGGGAATCATTAACATCAATGGTGATCTCCCTTGCACTTGTTAACGGTTTACATCATTGAATGGTAATCAAGTGGTTTCTGCCATGTTTGATATCAGGACATCTATTCACATGGTTAGATTTGTACTACATCGGGATCGGTAAGAATACCCTGGGTTGAGTTTTTCACTCTTATATATACTTTTCCCAGGTTGCGAAGGAGTTCTTTTGAACTATGACACATATACTGTTACATAGATCCACTTTGTATTGGTCGTGGCTATGTCTTGTCATCCTGTAGATCCACTGTGTATTCTTCATGGCTATGATCAGTTCAGGTCATAGGAGTATAGATCCACATTGTATCTACAGTGGCTATACCATTTTGTCAATATAATTATGGATCCCCAGTGTATTTTATGGTGGCCATACCTAAAAAGTCTTTATCACTCAAGCATAGGTCTGCCTATGCCTGCCTTGGCTTTGAAACATGTCATAATATTTGTTTGATGGTTGTGTGCAGCTTTTTCCAATTTCTCTACGTCCATACCCTTGCTCGAAAAGTCTACAAAGTACGTCAGTCATCATCGTCTTCTAACTTCATACTTTGGGGGGCAATCTGTTACACCTCAAAATTACTCACTTCGATAGTGTCGCAAGTGTCATCATTACAAGTGTTGTAAGTGTTTCATCTTTTCCGCAAGTGTCGCATCTTAACTACAAGTGTTGCAAGTGTCACAAACAGTATACTGCCATCTTGCCTATGTTGTGCCTCTAACGACATCAAAAAGACACTTAAGACACCCCAAAGACTAGTTTTAAAGATGAGAAGTCACTTGACAGGGAGTAAAAACCTTTTGCCATTGAAAAAACCACAAAAAAATGGATTTTGGAGAGGAGAGCTCCCCTACCCACTATTAGGGAGTGCTGGAACTCTTTGAGCCTCTTTGGGGGAGTGTTTGAGCACCCTGTTCACCCTTTTGGGGGAGTGCTACCCTTTTTTTAGCAAATTTTGGGTTTGTTGAGGCAAATTAGGGAAGAATCCCTCAACTCCTAAAGGTAGTTGGATTCGAATATATGGTCAAGGCATGATCTTAGGGAAGATCCTCAACTTAACCCAAAGATCTCTGAAGTGGTTGAGCCTCTCCAAGGTTATATAAGGCCTTATCATGGTGAAAGGTACATGGAAAATATTGGAGATGTGAAACTTATGATCTCATGAGTGAGATGTCATCAAAGAAATCAGTGGATATTACTTGAGCAAAGGGGTTGGACAAGGAGAACTGGAAGAAGTTGCTACACCTTCATTCAAAGGATTGTAAGTACTTTTACTTGTTCTCATTAATATAATCAATGCTTGGCCTATTTCTTTCAAACTTATGCTTGTTCCATATGAGTTTGTCTATGGTAGATGGATCTATGTTTGAGCTAATCCCAGTAGAGTAAGAAGTCTTTTGTAACTTTATTTGTCCTACAGGACCTATCAGGGAGCTTAGTATCGGAGCTCAGCTTGGACTTTGCAAGGACGAATGTCATTAACAAGGTACATATATTTATCCTTCTCTTTCATTTATTAGCTTGATTATATGTAAAAGGAAGTTAGTGTCCATGTTAAGCACTTTTCTGTCTTGGCCTTAGGAGTCTAGATACCAAGAGGGAATCCACTTGTCTGCAGGGGGATTCACCTACAACACCATCACATGTGTATCTTTATTTATTTCTTTTTCTTCAAGAGGCTAATCAGGGGACACTTCCCTAGCGTGGTGACCAGTGGTGATAGCGTTATCCACAAGTACTTTCACATAAATGAGAAAGTTGGCTCGTGATGAGACCCCCTTTCTCTTGGCCATGCAACCAAGAGGCACTAACCTGGTGTGGTAACCAGCTGGTGGTAATATCATACTTCTAGGTACCCATGGACCTAATAGGCTAGCTCATGATGAGACCCCCTATCCTATGACTAGGTCTTGTTTTATTATTTTTACAGGTCCCTCTTGTTTATTTCTGAGAAGCCTTTTATTTCTTTCTCGGGGATCCCTGGATGAAGCATATCGAGGTTTATTTTAGGATTTTATCTTTTTCCAGCTTGATTTTACCTTCTAGGCCTTTAGCCCCTTCTTCCCACGAGATAAGGTGCAATCCTAAAAATAGGGCAACCCAGTGCCTGAACAAGTGTAATGGGATATATGAGCGGGAAGCAAGATGAAAAAGTGGTGCTATGACAGGAGTAGACAATGGATTTTTAGAAATACCCCCAGTGGAAAACCAAAACCTATGGACATAGGCTTACTAGGGCATCCTGTTGTTCTCACCAGACATGGTCAAGTGGGCAAGTATAAGATCCAATCATTTGTTAGAAACAAAAGGAATTAAATGCACATATTCAAAGGTTTTGAAGATCAGAGTGACACATACCATGATACCCAGAATCATTACCTCATGGAGCAAGAACCATCTCTGACACAAGACCAATCCAATGGTGATGGATGTTGTTGTTTATTACAAAGCAGAGGCTCTGAAAGCGAGAGAAGATGGACCCTCCAGGTCCATGCTAAAGTCGATCTGGCTCTCGGTACTCCATGTATAGGACCTGTGGGCCTTGAGACATGATCTCCTAGCTATCCCTAAAAGTGGGGGATAACATCGAGCTCAAACTCGGGGACATGTGATCACCATAGAGCACATGAGAACCTCAACATGTCTGGCATAACTTGTTTACCTTCTTGATCTCAATAGAAATATTAGTAACTGATTGGGGTGGTGATACCACCCCAGAATATATATATACAGAACTGAAATAAAGAAATCATAAATGTGAATGTAAAGCAAACTACTCTAGCATGCAATGCAAATGGTATAGTAAAATGAATGAAAAATGTCTACCTACTTACCTGCACTTACCTATCATGTTTTTGGTGGATAGTAAAGATTGATGTGTAAAGCATTTACTGGCAGCCTCAGGGCCTCTCCCTCCATAGTGCCCAGGTTGAAAGAGTTTGTACCTACATGACTAATGATTTTATAAGGACTTGTCCATAAACTATCCATTTTTTTGTGCATACCAGGTTTCTCCTTTCTCTTATCCCATAGCAGTACAATATCTCCCTCAGTGAAGTTTCTTTCTTTTTCTTTGTGATCAAAAGTGGTCTTTATCTTCTCCTGGTTTCTTCCCATCTTACCAAGGGCGTTTCTTCTAGATTCATCTAATTCTATTAGTTGGTTGATTCACCCTTGGATTGCTTCTTCGTCTGTAGCATATTGTTGATCAAAACGAAGGATGGGAATTTGGAGGTTCATAGGAATCTTTTCTTCTAGTCCATACACCAACTCAAAAGGATTCTTTATTGTCGAGGTCTTTGTTGTTATTCGATCTTTCCACAAGGCATACTTAATTTTTCTATCCCAAGATTGCTTATTTCCCCCCATGACCTTCTTGATAATATTCATAAGGTTTTTATTGCTAGACTCTGCTAATCCGTTCCCTTGTGGATAGTAGTTGGAGGAATGGGATAGGACAATGCCATACTTGAAACAAAATTCTACTAGCGCATGTGATTTGAAAGCCTTGGCATTGTCTATAGTAATTTTGGAAGGGACACCGAACCTAGTTATGATCTGGTCTTCCAAAAAGTTCATGATTACTTCCTCAGTGGCCTTCTTCATGGGGATGGAATCTACCCATCTAGTAAAATAATTTGTGGCTATTAGGATCCATCGGTATACATTTCTCTAATTATCCTTAAACTCCCCAATGAAATCTAAACCCCATTTCTGAAAATGTGCTTCCACTACCACAAGTTTTAGAGGTTGTGCTGGGAGCTTTCATTTAATAGAAAATTATTGGCAGGGATGGAAAGATCGGACATGTCGGTGAGTATCAGAAAAGAGTGTTGGCCAATAATATCTAGTCCTCAGGATCTTGTGGGCAGTAGTACAAGCTACAAAATTCCCACCACAGTACTCGGAGTGTAATTCCTTCAATAATTTCTTTGCTTCTTCCTGTTTAACACATCTAAGGAGCACCCCATCAGGATTTTTCCAACCAATGCCATCTTTGGTCAAACAATATTTCATAACCTTCAATCTCAAATCCCTTCTTTTGTAGTCAACTAGGTGATCGGGGCAAGATAAGTTATTAAGGTAATAGACAATGTCAAAGTACCACTCATCATTCTCTAGTTCACTGACCACTATGTTTATCTATTCAATCTCCCCCATCTTATGGATTCTTGGTTGCTCTCGGTTAGCATCTGGGCCAAACCTTGCCCCTTTATTATTTTGGTGGGTTTTATTTCTAAGTCATATTCTTGGATTTTGGAAACCCACTTTCCCCTAGTACCCATGCAATCTTGTTGCGATAAAACATCTTTTACTATCAGGTATGGGACATAAGCCTTAATTTTATTGTAGCCAATGTAGTTTCTAAAGTGCTTGAGGGACTTCACTAAGGCATACTCTTGCTTCTCAGTAATGGAGTAGTTCAATTCTGAGTTTCTAAGGACTTTTTTCATAAAATCTATGGGATGTTCATAATCATCAGGGTCCTTTTGCATTAAAACACCTACTATGGTGTCCTGGGAGGTGAACGAGAATATTATGAAACCTCGTGAATAATCAGGGTTGATCAAGACAGGGGCTTGGGAGATATAATATTTTATATCCTGAAAATATTTGATGGCTTTATCATCCCATCTGAAGGCAACGTCCTTTTTTAGCAAAGTGCTCATGGGTCTTATCCTCTCGACAAAGTTTGGGACAAATCTTCGAATGAAATTGATCTTTCTGAAAAAGGATTGTAAGGACTTTTTGTTTATTGGGGGACGCACATATTTTATCGATTGGACCCTTTCAGGGTCTATGGATACCCCCCCTTTTGAAGCCACGTGACCCAAAAGTTTTCCCTCATCAATCCCAAAAATAGACTTCTTGGGATTTAAAGAGGTACCATACATCCTACATTGCTCAAAAATAATCTTGAGGTGTGAAAGGTGGTATTTCCTATCCTTTGATACGACCGTGAGATCATCCTAGTAAATTTCTATGATTTTTTGTATAATATCCCTAAAGGAAAATTCCATTGCTCTCTGGAAGGTAGCACCGACGTTAATAAGACCAAACGGAATTCTTAAGTACATAAAGGTTCCCCAGAGCGTAGTAAATTTTGTTTTAAGTTGGTCTTCCCTTTTGACAAAGACTTGGTTGTATCCGGAAAATCCATCAAACATGGACATCATCCCTGCCCCTATAACCCTTTGAAGAAGATGTTCCATGTTTGGGAGGGGGTGGTTGTCTTTCAAATATAATTGGTTAAGGTTGTGGAAATCAACACATAGGCGTATGTCACCGGTTTTCTTTCGGACAACCACCAAATTTGACATCCAAGAAGAATATCTAATGGGGGCTATGATACCATCGTCAACCATATTTTGGATTTCCTTTTATATTTTCCTTGCTAACTTTGGGTTGATTTGTCTTATCTTTTGTCGGAAATGTTTGGCTCCTTCTACCAGGGGTATGGCGTTTTGGATGAAATCTCCCCTATAGGATTTTAATTCATCATAGTTCGAGGAAAAAGTATCTTTGAATTCTCTAATGAGGGTTAATATTTCCAACCTTTCCTTCTCAGTGGTTCCTTTCCCTATTTTAACCATCCTTGGGTCTATTTCCGTATCGATATTAAAATTTAGGGCTTCATCTACTTGTTTGCTAGCACCTTTTCTTTTGAAAACATCATGTCTATCAAAGAGAATTTCCAAAGGGATGCAACCCTTGGGCAAGGTGTTGTTTTGAAGGTTTATAACCTTCAAGTTCATGGAGTCAGCCAGGAAGTTTATTTGTGAATCAGTGAACTCTTTGTTGTTCTCCATAAACTTGATGATCTAGTCATCATCTTCAAAAACTTGCCAATGCTCCACATTATCGGGGATAAAAGGTCTAAAGAGGACTTCCATTTTGCATAAGTCACGAAGCGGACCATCACAAGGTTGTAGGGTGGAAGCAGAGACTGTGAAGGCATCTGCCACATATTTTTCTTCCCGAGTAATGGCTTCAATTGAAACTATATTAAAGGATATTGAAAGGGATTGTGCAAAGTGCCGATACTTCTTCAGCTTCTCATTCTTTGTTGAATTTTTTTTAAAAACCTGTGATACTATGAGGTCTGAATCACCTTTCACCTTTAAGTACGTGACACCTTTGTCAATTGCTAATTTTAGGCCTAGGATCAAAGCTTTGTATTCAACGATGTTGTTTGTGAAATGGTATTCTAGCCTATAAGAATAGTAGAAGGCCTCACGGGAAGGAGATATCAAGACAATTCCAACACCTGATCCAGAGCTTGAGTGAGATCCATTAAACTCTAGGGTCCAAATTCCTTCAGGTGTTTGTATAGTGTCGATCCCTGAGCTTCCTCCTTGGACAAACCAATTATCGATGTCATTGTTAATGCATAGGATTTGATCTCTTGACTCACCAAGAGTTTCAACTAAGGACCCTACAAGGGGTTCTCTGTGGAGGGTGAAGAATCCTCCTTCAGGGTGAGGGATGATTGCTTTGGACTCTTGGTCTTGAAAACTTCCAGCTAAGTTCTTTATGAGGTCCTTGTGGAATATGATACCCCAATTTTTTAGGGCATCTACCACCATCACATCTATATAAAAAGGAGCACTGGGACAAGAATCGAAGGCAACTTCTAGATCCTTAATAACTCCTTTCGCAAAACCCCCTTGGGAATTTGGTTGTGAAAGGATTAGGTCCAATTGGTACATGGTTTCCTCAATCATAAAGTTGGTTGTAGAATTTGGGTGAAAAACAAAATTATAGAGGAGGGAGTTATTGACCTGGAGAGTGACATAGAAAGCTGTCACCTCACCAAATTTTGATCTAAGGTTATCTACCTGGTGGACAAAAAGAGGAACTTCTTCAAGAAGGTCATGCTCAAATGTTTGTGGCAAGGAAGCTTCAAATTATTCATTCTGGTGTGGGAAAAGGTCTTGAAAATGTTCTACTCCTCTGGGAGGTTCCCAAAGAAGGACATCCTGAATGTTGGTATGAGAAGAGCTCCATTTCCTTTTGAGGGGTATGGGTCTCACTTCAAGGATTTCTAGGATCTTAAGTTCAGTTCCTATGATGTATTCACCACTAGATTCATAAGGGTTGTTATTGTGTAAGAGTCTAACCTAATGGATATAGTATTTGAACTCAAGGTTCCTCTCAATCTGGTAAGATAAATCTTGTGCTTCTTCTAGGGTTGAGGGTGATCGGTCCTTGAGGGTAAACTACAAGATTCCTTCCAATGAGTTCAAGTAGTGTTGGAGGATAGCTTCCTCTGAGTTTAGGTTAGGTCGAACCTTTTTAAGGAGAAGATTGAATCTATCATTGAAATCCCTAATGCTCTCGCTGGAACTTTTGAAAATATCAATGTATTGAGAGTATAAGGGTTGTGTGTGTTCTTGATTACACCACCTTATTTTAAAGGCCCTTTCTAGTTCTTCAGGAGTTTTTATGCCTCCTTTTGGGTAAGAATCAATCCAGGTTTTGGCTTCCCCAATGAGAGAGATTTCAAAAATCCTCATAAAAACATCAGGGTGTCCTTCACTGGTTTGATGAAACTCAAAACTTTCACAAAACTGGGTCCAATGTGAGTTACCGGAAGATACCCCCTTTCCTGAGAAGCTTGGTAACCAAGACTCGACACCTTTAGGTAGGTCATGTAATCCACCTTGGATATTAGTTAAGTCAAAACAACCAAAGGTTTCTTGACAAGACAATTTGGGAGAACCTACAATAGGATTAGGGTTCGTAGGGGTGACAGTCACCACAGTAGAAGGAGGTAAATACTGACGCTCGCTACGGGTTGTCATTAGTGGAGTCGCCAGATAATTTACTCGAAACGATCAAACAAGAAATGGAAAGCACCCTTAAGTGGGTGATGTGGATAAGGTATTTCCAAGAAAGTGGGTGTAGTGAGAGAAGAGGATGAAAAGCTTTACCTGTGGGTGCCTTTGTAGAAGGAAAGTTGCACCTGTCCTGGATGCAATTTTTTCCAATCCCATTCATGCCTTTTATTCTTTATTCTTTATTCTTTATTGTTTTTTCTTCAAGAAGCTAATCAGGGGACACTTCCCTGGCGTGGTGACTAGTGGTGACAACGTTACCCACAAGTAATTTCACATAAATGAGAAGGTTGGCTCATGATGAGACCTCCTTTCTCTTCGCCATGCAACCAAGAGTCACTACCTGGCATGGTAACCAACTGGTGGTAATGTCATACTGCTAGGTACCCATGGACCTAATAGGTTGGCTCGTGATTAGACCCCCTATCCTCTAACTAGGTCTTGTTTTATTATTTTTACGGGTCCCTCTTGTTTCTTGCTGAGAAGCCTTTTATTTCTTTCTCAACGATCCCTGGGTGAAGCATATCAATGTTTATTTTAGGATTTTATCTTTTGCCAACTTGATTTTACCTTCTGGGCCTTTAGCCCCTTCTTCCCAGAAGATAAGGTGAAATCCTGAAAATAGGTCAACCCAGTGCCTGAACAAGTGTAATGGGATAGATGAGCGGGAATCAAGATGAAAAAGTGGTTCTATGACAGGAGTAGACAATGGATTTTTAGAAATCCCCCCAAAGGAAAACCAAAACCTACGGACACAGGCTTACTAGGGAATCCTGTCATTCTCCCCAAACATGTTCAAGTGGGAAAGTATAAGATCCAAGTATTTGTTAGAAACAAAAGGAATTAAATGCACATATTCAAAGGTTTTGAAGATCATAGTGACACATACCATGATACCCAGACTCATTACCTCATGGAGCAAGAACCATCTCTGACACAAGACCAAGATGATGGTGATGGATGTTGTTGCTACTGACAAAAAAGAGGCTCTGAAAGGGAGAGAAAATGGGCCCTCCAGGGCCATGCTAAAGTCAATCCGACTCTATGGGCCTTGAGACATGTTCTCCTAGTTATCCCTAAAAGTGGGGGATAACACTTACCATTGTTCATCACTTAAACCCCCCTATTTCCTTATCTCGTGGGACTTTAGGGTGTATTGACCCAAGAAGGGGTTGTCCCTCATTCTATGGGAAGAAGGGGATGAAGGCCCATAAGGATTGTTGTTGGGTAAAATCTAAAACCTTATGTATAAACCTTCCATATGTGTCGCCCAAGGATCCCCCAAGAAGGTAATGAAATGCTTATATGTAAGAAAAGGGGGGTCCATAAGAACAATGATTAAGAATGCTTGAAGGGTTAGTTGGAGGATAGGAGGTCTCATCACGATCCGGCCTATGATGATCATGGATATTTAGTGGTATGAAATTACCATCATCTGGTCACCAAGCCAGGGTAATGGCTCTTAGTTGCATGGCTGAGAGAAAGGGTGTCTCATCATGAGCCAGCCTTCTCATTTTCACTATGTATTTGTGAGTGAAACTATCATTATCTGGACACCATGCCAGGACAATGGCCTTCAACTTGCCCCTAAAATTTGAAAGAAACAAAGAATGGAAAAACGACGGACTTAGAAAAATTGCATTGCAAACGAAGGTGCCACACCCCCTCTATAAAGGCACACATGAATGACACACTACAACCCCTTGTATGTCATGAAACCCATGCCCATTAATTCTTGACCCTTAATCAATTTATCCACTTTACATGGATTAGAGAGGGATCTCTTGGAAGCACTCCTTGACATAAGTAAACATCTACCCAATAAGACACCTCGTAATCGCTCCCATGTCCAAGCTTGGCAAGTCACATAATGTCTTCGAGCACTTAATTGTTTGAAAGGGTAATATTTGATGCACATGATTAGGTGGCTCATTTATTGAATTGATTTACTTACCATGATATTTTGACTTGATATCCTTGGAGGGCGTGCTTATTTGTCTTTGCAGGACCTAGTTAGTGGACAGTTTTGGACGAACAAGCCTAGCTTGGGATTCCATGGGGCTTGAAGCCCACAGGTGGATACCAAGGGCCCACATGCTGGATGAGAGAGATGAAACTTCAAAGGCCTAGAATATAACTTGGGAAACATAACCTATCCCCTGAATGCCAAACCTTTTTTCTAGGAGTGGCAAAACAACATCTTTAGAAGAATGATGTCACCTAGGGGGCTAGGGTTTGGTGGTGAGCTTACCACTCATTGGCACATGAACATTTTGAGGAGAATGAGGCTTTGACCATGAATAAAGTGACTTGGATTCTTTACATGTGGCTTTGGGAAGACTAACTACACTCCTCCAACACCAACGACTTGCTCCTAGTGTCAAAACGTCCCCTAAAGGGGTGACGTCACTTTGAATTAAAGTTTTTTTTGTGTAAAAGTAAATTTTAAGTGAATTGTTTAATATTATTTTGTAAAAGGGGAAATATTAGGGTTGTTGACCCCTAGTCTTGTGGTTTACCCCAACATTATGTGGGAAAACTATTTTGGAGACATTTTGTATAAATAAATATCATAAGATCTCATTTCATAACGTAACTCTCCCATTGTGAGAAGTATTGGGCTGGAATTTTTGCTACTCTTGCTGATTTTGATGTTTCTCTCTTGTGTAATGTCTTTTGATGAATGTATCTTGGTGAATAGATGAGGAGGAGTGATGTTCACCCTCTAAAGGCTTGCTCTCTTTAATCTTGGATGAATGTTCCATGGTAACTAGGGTTTGTTATCTCATTTTCTTGGTATAGGTAAGGAAAAATATGCATATGCTATTTATTTCTTGCTTACTTTGGTTATTGTTTTTGGAAACCCTAGGGAGAAGTATGCTAGATACACCCTCCGTCATTTTTTCATCTCTTTGTTAAAGTTTCAAGTTTTTCTTTTCGCAAGGGTTGCTAGGAGGAATACAAGTCTGTATACCCTCCTATGTTTACCCTAAGTTTGGTTGGCATACTTTAATGTCCCCCACCTCTTGATAAAGAGGTTGTGAGAGACTTAGTAGTCTATTTGTCCTCAATAGACTATAGTATCATGCATCATGGGTACCAAGACACCCAAAATCACTTACTTAAGAACAATGTTATAATTTTAAGTTGACTTTGGGAGAAAAGGTAAAATGAAGAAAAGAAAAAGAACAGGTGTGGAAAAGCTAGGATTTAACCCCAAGAGATGGTTAAATAAATCAACAGAGAATTAGATCAGGGTATAAAAGAAAAGGAGGGCACATATCTCACTCATTTTGGATTTTTATTACTTTTGCATTGGGCTCTTGAGCACAAGGACGTTTTGAGGTTTTTGAGATTACAAACCCTAGATATCAACTCAGTGGTGAAAAATTCCACCTATCTTGATCCAAGCTTGGTACTAGGGGTGAAATATTCCTCCCACACCATTCTACAGTAGGTATGGGTCACATCCATCAACAAGGAAGAGACAATGTGCAACTTTAGGGTTTTTCTAGCAAGAGGTGCGCACCATCTGAAGAAGAACAGTTCGATATAGGAAGAGGAGAAGGATTTTGGCCTAAAGGACTTCTAGGTTTTCTTTGTATGGCCCAGGGCATCGTTTCTAGCCCAAAGTGGAGGAGGTTTAACTGTCATATGATTTATCAAAGCATGGCATGAGTTGGAGAGAAGGAGGGCGCACTGCAAAAAGATGTTTCATCCATTTGGAGGGTCAGATCTTCATTATTCATTTTGAGACTTCACCAGGGGTTTTTTTTTCCCCCAATATATTGTTCCAACCATTTTGGTAGAATTCATAGGTATCTAGGAGGGAGGCTGAAATATTGAGTATCTACGGCCATCCAGGAGGGCGCAACTCAGCTAGGGGTTTCATCCATTTAGAGGGCCAGATCTTCATCATTCATTTTGAGACTTCATCAGGGGGTTTTTCTTGCCCTGATATACTATTCCAACCTTTTGGTTAGAATTTGGAGGTCTCTAGGAGGGAGGCCGAAATATTGAACATCTACATCCATCTAGGAGGGCACAAATCAACTAGGAGGATTGGATCTAGCTATTGGTGGGAAAGAAATAAATATTGTGCCTTTAACGAGTTCATTGTAGAGCCTTTGGAGGCTATTATCTTCAGTTTTGGACATTATTATAGAAGCTATTATTCCATCTTGGTTATTATTATGGTATTCTCCCCAATCTGCAGATCTATTGTATCAGGATATCTCTATTATCTAAATAAAGGTCAGATCTTAGGTTATTGGTTCTAAATTGGTGTTTGTTGTTGTATCTTGTCTTTTTTTTATGCTATATGTTCAGATATATATCTTCATGTAATGATCTTCTAAGAATAAACTCTAATGTGCAACTTCATGAAGTAAACCTGCACACACACAAATCACAACAAATAAACAGTTAAACAATGCTTGTTTCTCGGAAAAATTGGCTTCGAAACATTACAGTGGTATCAGAGCGTTAAATCCTCCCAGCTTGTGGGGATTAGTGCATGCAGAAGTTTAGTGGTATCTATATGTCAAGGAACATAAGAGGACAATGATCCAGGGTTCGGGTGAGGACAATGATCCACAGGTTTTAGCAGGTATAGAAAACGAGCTAAAAATCTCAATAGACAATACATAGAGTACACTTGAGTTTCATTTACAGGAGAACCAGGAGACAATGCATAAGGGACAGGTGGAAATGAAGGAAACTTTGGAAAGAATAAATGCTAATCAGGAAAAAATTGCATCAATCATGTTGTAGATGACACATGATGGAAATGACCGAAGCAATTATGAAAACAAGGGAGCCAGTGGCTCCCATGGGGTAACTAGACATTATGATGACCAATATATTCACTACCATGCAGAGGGACAAAGATTTGGAGGGCGGTCCTCAAGGGGGGCATCATAGAGTAGGGTTACTCCTACATCCTATATGCCTACATTTTTGGATGGCCAACCATAGGGTAACCACTTTAATGAATTATAAGACCACTTTGAGGAACATGCTAGGGAATATGAGGCCTTGAGTGCAGGATTCAGGAGATAGGTGACATTGGAATAATATTGGGGTATCAAATTCAGGGGTCAACCCAAATATCACAAGAAGAACAATTAGTTGGAGTGTAGGGAAAGTAAAATGGAGATTCAATACTTTGATGGGTCTCCCAAGGTGTCTACGTAAACTTGGGTACATAAGTTAGCCACCTACTTGCAGCTTAACCCCATGAGGGAGATGAATGCCATCAAGTTTTCCATCATGTACTTGTAGGGAAAATTTCATGATTGGTGGTACCATGGTTTGACCACCTTAGGTCATAACTAGATCACTAGTTACAAATAGTTCACTTAGAGGCTTATGGACAGGTTTGATCAGGGAGATCTAGAGCTACATTTCAGGGAACTCACAAAACTCAGACAAACTGGTTCACCAGAGATCTATATAGAGGAGTTTCAGAGGATAGCAGTGATGGTGCCAGCTGTGTCTCAGGAGAGACTAATGATTCTCTTTATAGAGGTATTGATGGAACCCCTAAACATTTGGGTCAAGGATTTTAATCCTACCAACTTACATGAGGCCTTATGTAGGACTAGGGACTTGATGGGATCTGTAGAAAAAACCAATTTTTCCCCTAGACCACCTTTAAAGTAGGGGGGGCGATATCAAAGGACGGTTGATAGAGGAAAGGGAAGAATGGATGAGGCTACTAGGAGAGAATTAAGGAGGAAGCAACTGTGCTTCACATGAAAAAAATCTTGGGATCTAGGGCACAAATGTATGGGTAAGGGAAAGGGCCATTATATTAAGGTAATTTCTGATGAGGAGGAGGAGGACGTTTCGGCCATATCCAAAACATAGAAGCAAATCCACCTAGAGTGGAACCTACGGAAAATGAAGAAGGGCAAGAAGTAGGTTTCAACCTTACAACAGACAAGAAGGTTACAATAGCATCCATTAGTGGGGTGCCTACAGTGGGGTTTGAGAGATTTCGTGTGGAGGTAGCAAGTTGGCACACCATGCCTTGTGATAGGTACATTCCAGGGATGAAGCTTACCTTGGGTAGCCATGACTTGGCACAGAACTTTTAAACCCAACAATAACAATACAACTTAGAAGGAGGGTAATATTTAGATGTAACATTTACTTGGTCAGATATACTTTATTCCAACTTTCTTTATTTGTGTTCCCGAGTCAATTTTAAGTGAGGATGTTGGAGAAATGTTGGCTAAGCTCGACTTGTGTCTCTAATGGATCATAAATGTCAATCATTAAACACCTTTAGTGGTCCATTGTGGACCAAATTTGTGTTAGTGGGCGCCCACTAACACAAATGTGGTCCACAATGGACCACTAAGGGTGTTTAATGAATGAAATTTATGTTCAATTAGGGCCACATCTTGAGATTAGCCAACATATCTCAAAAATCCTCCTTTAAAATTGACTTGGGGACACAAATAAGGGAATTTGGCATAAAGTATATTTGACCAAGTAAATGTTACATTTGAACATTACCCTCCTTCTGAGTTGTATTGTTATTGTTTGGTTTGCAAGTCTTAGAGTTATGTTGATGACTGTTGGACAACTGAGAGGGGGGGTGAATCAGTTGTTATCGTGCTTAAACAATTATGCTTATTTTAACTCTTTAAAAACACTCAATGATAATCACAATAATTCAGGGAAATAAGTAATAGCACATTCAACATTAGTCACACATATGAGATACATAGAGATGGATACTTCCTGAGGAAACCCATAAGGGGTAAAAAACCTCTTCTTCNCTCATATGTGTGACTAATGTTGAGATGGATACTTCCTGAGGAAACCCATAAGGGGTAAAAAACCTCTTCTTCTTTATATGATAAGTAATCTTTACATTCTTTACATTATCATACATATGAGCACCAACTCATAATGAGGCTGCAACCTTTGTTTTGCAAGTTGCTACTTGCTGAGAGAACCAACTCTCTGGTTTCACTAGCACCAACTAGAAGGAAGCACCAACTCCCTGGTTTCTCTATCACCAACTAGAGGGAAGCTACAACTCCCTCTGTTCAAGCACTCACTTGAACCTCTGAGGACACCAGTCCTCCCTTGCACCTCCCTACTACCCTGGTTTATGAATATAAATTACTGAAACTTATTACAGTGATATGGTGTTCAACAACAACTTACCAGTTTCATCACTGTTCTGCAAGATTCCATTGCTCTGTCTTCCTCACTGTCTTCCTGCACGCATCTATTGCACTTTTCTGTTCTTCTGCCTCTTGTGATTTCTACACCATTCCCATTCAATGCACCTTTTGTCTTCTGTCCATTTCATCTACTGCACTTCACCTCCTTCTTCACACATGCATCACTCCCAACAACAACCACAACAATCTCTTCTTTTCTCCACATTCTTATACTCCCTGTGCACCTTGTGCATACTCTGTATGCAATGGTTTTTCTTCCTCTGCATGTCGAGTGCTCTGCCTCTTCCTCCTGGAAACTCTTCAGCTTCTCTGTTTGTTAATCCCATTTGTCCATCATCACTGGGTGTCATGATCAAATTCCTTCACATCACAGGCAGTTAAGATTCTTCATCTTCTGTTGCCATCAACCTCAACCTCTCTGTCGCAGTTTAATAGCTCCAACGCTTTTCTAGTTGTCAATAGCCTCTACGAACCGTCTTTTCTCCTAGTGGCAGATTCCTTGTGATCCTTCAATTCCTTTGGAAATCACACAAAAGTCTCTTCGAGTCCTCTGGCAGGAACCATCAGTGGTTTCTAGCAGTTACACTAAGAAGTGCTACAATAGCCCTTCAATCTTCTTCAATTTCATCTGCACCGTTCGATTAAATGATCTAAATCTTGCATTCATTTCAACATTCCTCTCTTCGTCATTTCGGGATCACCGTGGTGGAGGATTTTAGTACTCTCCATTTCCCGACCCCCAAAACTCCGAAAATGAGCTTGTCTTCACTAACTCCTTCCCCCATCTTCCGCCGATGTGACCAACGGCTGTGACCTCGGGTTGAGCCTAAACTTGTTTCGCATTTTAGCATTTTGGTAATCCTGTTGTTAGGTTTCTCGACTTTCCAAGTCACGGTCCCCGAAACTCCGAAACATGAGCTTAACTCTTCGATAATGTGACCAACGGCTGTGACCACAGCCTTAGTTGAAACTGCATTTCACAATTTCACGTTTTGGCATTTCGACACTTCGACACTCTTGGTGGTGAAGTGTTTCGACACTTCAACTCCTGGTATCTAGAACTCCAAAATGGAGTTAGATCAACGGTCCAGTACTCCATCATTTTTCATTTCAGTGAATCGACATTTCGGTAATATTGTGGTGAAATACCTTGACATCTCCAACTCCCAGTATCCGAACCTACGGTATGTAGTCTGTGACATTTCGCGACTTCGGGTTTCGCAATTTCGGGACTCCTGTGATGAAGAGTCTTCACTCTTGAGTCCTCCTACTCTTGGTATCCGAAACTTTGGTATGGAGTCTTTATCATTTCACGACTTCGGGTTTCGCGACTTTGAGACTCTTTATGATGAGAGTCTTTGTCATTTCCATCTCCTAGTATCCGAAATCCCGGTATCCAATACTTCAAAATGGATTCAGATCAACGATCCACGATCTCCTCGAACCAACAGCTCAGATCATTTTGCCATTTTGCATTTCCTAATTTCGGCACTCCTATTGATGAGAGTCTCTGACATCTCCATATCTCGGTAACCGAAATCCCTGTATTCAATACTCTGAGTAGTGCACCTATTTCGGGTTTTCAGGATTTCGCATTTCGGCACTTCGGGACTCCTGATGACGAGAGTCCTAACATCTCTATCTCCCGGTATCCGAAACTATGGTATCTGAAACCTCAAGCGATGCGCCTATTTCACAATTTTGGGGTTTTGCATTTCGCGACTTCGAGACTCTTGTGTTGGAGAGTCTCGACTCTGGACTTCTCCATCTCCCGGCAACTGAAACTCCAAAATGGAGTCTTTGTTGAGGTGCCTGTTTTGGATTTTTTTTGGTTTCACTTGTCACCTTGCTCGTTAAAGAGCATGGAGGTTCTCCTAGATACAACACCGATCGGACCTCTAGCTCAGATATGACGTTCATCGGTAAATCTCAATGAGATCCATCGTTGCATACTCTGATGTTATTGAGCTTGCGCTACATTGTCTTCCCAAAAGACTTTTGAAGCCCACCTAGCACATCCTTCCTTTACTCAAGCCATCATCGTTGTTGTACTTTCCATCAATGACAAGCATACACTTCCTGTAAAACATGCCAACAATCTCCCCCTTTGGCATTGATGGCAACAAAAGGCACCCGGACCTGTTCTTTTCTCCCCCTTTGACATCAATGTCAAAGAAAACACGCTCCCCCTGAGCTATTGCAGTATTTTTAAGAGGTGTTAGATATGCAATCAATACAATACTCCCCCTAACAGGATGGACTCTCTTAGGTGTGAGGCGGGAAGACACCCATCTTCTGTCAGAGATATTCAAAAGGGGTCTTAGCTAGGGGTTTAGTAAAGATGTCTACTATTTGTTCTGTCATTGGAATGTACTGAACCTGAACAACCTGATTGGTGACCTACTCTCTCAGAAAATGGTATTTTATGGGTATATGCTTGGTCTTGGAGTAGAATACTAGATTCTTAGAAACACTGATGGCACTTGTGTTGTCACAATGAATTGGGATCGGTGCAGCGTATTTTACTTCCAAGTCTGCAAGTATATGAATCATCCATAATACTTGAGTGCAAAAGGTAGCAACAACAATATACTCTGCCTCTGTAGTTTATAAAGAAATGGAACCTTTCTTTTTACTAAGTCATGCTACTAATGAGTCACCTAGGAAGAATGCTCCTCCACTGGTTCTTTTTCTCTCATCAACACAGTTTTCCCAATCTGCATCTAAATAAGAAGTTAACTGAAAATTCTGATTACCGGGATACCACATACCATAAGTCATTGTTTCTTTCAAATACCTGAATATTCTTTTGATAGCTTGCAAATGACTCTGTTTAGGTGCAGACTGAAATCTTCCTACCATTCCTACAACATGCATTATGTCTGGGCGAGATGTTGTGATGTACAAAAGGTTGCCTATCATTGATCTATATGAACTTTGATCAACATCAGGTGAGTCATCATCCTTGTTTAATTTGCATCCAGTAACCATAGGTGTATCCATAGGTTTGGAGTCTTCCATTTGAAATCTTTTTAGCATTTCTCTTAGATNTTTTCTTGGGAAATGAACATCCCTTCAGACCTTTGAGTAATTTGCAGACCAAGAAAAAATGATAGTTCTCATATCATGGACATTTCAAACTTAGATTCCATGGCAGAAGCAAACCATTGTACCAATGGATCATTATTACATCCGAAGATGATGTCATCTACATAGACCAATACGATGAGAAAATTATTATCCTTTGTTTTAATATATAGAATGTTGTCAGTTGTTCCTCTCTTGAACCCTTTTTCTTTGAGATAGGTATCCAATCTGTGATACCAGGCTCGAGGGGCTTGTTTTAACCCATATAAATCTTTCTTCAGATTGCATACTAAGCCAGGGTTATCAGACAGTTTGAAACCCTTTGGTTGTTCCATATAGACTTCTTCACTTAAATCTCCATTTAGAAAAGTTGACTTGACATCCATTTGAT
>SNQJ01S0174446.1:4063-14066 GCA_010110895.2 Picea sitchensis | reverse complement strand
TGAGCATACCCAATATATGAAAGATCATGCTCTCATAGGAAATTTTTGGGCCTATGGCCCTCAAAGTGAGATCTGTTGAGATGGATCAAGGCCCGGTGGAAGCCCAAAGGTCACATTGACCTTCAACTAGGCTCTAAAGGTTTCTTTACCACAATCTTCCACAATTTGGGAGATTGAGATCGAGTATTCGAGAATGGGCCCTATTTCTTCAACTTCGCTGGATTGTATCTGAGGTTTTGGACGGAGCGCTTCAACCCAGAAAAGGAAGATTTCACTCATGCCCCTGCGTGGATTCGACTTTACTCGCCTCCTCAGGAGTTCTGGCTAGAAGAAATACTGTAAGGGATTGACAACACATTGGAATATATGTTAAAACGATGAAGGCCACCAGACAAAGGCGCTACACCTCCTATGCACAGAGCTGTGTCTATATGGACATATCCAAGCCTATACTTGGTTCTATTTGTCTCGAGCATCAAGACAATGATTGTATCCAACCAATAGACTATGAACATATCCCATTTCGATGTCAAAAATGCCATGAACACGGGCATCTCTTCAAGGATTGCCCACTCAATGTGCCACCCAAGGTAGAGAAGATGGTCACAGAGAAGAAAAAGGATGGATTCACCCCAGCAAAAGGGAAAAGAAGGCTATGTCCTAAGAAGCTAGCAAATACCTAGACCAAAGCTCCTTCTACAAGTAACTCTTTCAAAATCTTGAACCATATCCCCCCAAAGAGCAGGAGAACGAGATCATCCAGCCAATCCAACCCATTATTGAGAAAATAGTCCCATACCCAAACCCCAATCTAATAATACAGGAACAAGGAAATAAAGATGGTGGTGATATGGAAATAGAGTTAGATGAGAGAGTACTAGCAGGGGTCGACCTGGTAAGTTTGGAGGAGGCATACAAAAAAAGGAACTGCTCTCTCTTCCTCCAGAGCAACTCCGAAAGGTCCACAAGGTTTATTTAGATTCCATGGCCAGGGTCACTTCAATATTGGGTGTGGGCTTGGGCATCCAAAAGGACCCCCTCAAAGACTCTAGAAAGCAATCTAGAGAAGAAAAAAGACGTGGTTGCAAATCGACTTAGCAGTTAATCCAGGATGTGGGAAGTTTCATGGTGAACTCCGATTAGATTCGACTAATCACCGAGAGTTTTCACCCCATCTCTTCTCAACCTTCCTCATGAATATCATCTCATGGAACACAAGGGGCCTAAATGGAAGAACCAAGCAAAGGCTCCTCTAAAACTATATCATTGTGGAAAATCCAGATGTATTATTCCTACAAGAGACCAAATGTGCAGGCACTGAAGCCGAATCCATTTTGGCAAGGTGCTGGAGATAATGTCAATGCATCAATACTGATTCCTGGGGGTAGTTGAAGGCCTTGCCATTCTCTGGAACCCAACTACTGTCATTCTTGAGAACTTCTTTACTACTAAATGGACCATTTCTGCTCATTATCGAATGATTGGGTCCAACAAGGATGGATTCTTAACCAATGTCTATGGGTCACATCTGTAGATTGAAAAAACAAGCTTTTTGGAAAATTTGGAAGGTCTAAGACGAATCATCTAAGATAGCTGATGGATCCTAGGGGGAGATTTCAATATCATCCTTTCCCTGGAGGAAAAAGAAGAGGCAATCGTAGGTTGGATGGGGACAAAGAGGGCTTCAAAAATCTCATTGATAATATACATATGGTGGATCTTGAAAACACCAATTGCGACTTCACTTGGACCAATAGGAGATCAGGATCAAAGAAGATTGCTTGTTGTCTTGACCGTTTCCTTATTTCGAAACCTTTAATGTTGGATGGCCTTCTCATGGAAGCCAACATCCTCTTTGTGGCGGGCTTTGACCATTGGCCCATCCAACCGTGGATAGATGTTGTGAGCTCCCCTCACTACAAACCATTTCGCTTTGATAAATTTTGGCTGACCCACCCTAACATTTAGGGTAATGTACAACATTGGTGGGAGGAGGCAGCCATTCTGTGTGGCACTTTAATGTATCGATTCTAGCAAAAACTAAAAAATTTCAAGCAACACCTCAAAGAGTGGAATAAGAATGTCTTCGAGAACATCTTTCAAGTCCAATGGGATCTGGAATAGAGGTTGAATGAAATTCAACAGGAGATCATGGCCCAGGGATACTCAGATCAACTAAAAGTGGAGGAGTCGCATGCCAAGCATCAACTAGAGGAAAGGTATGCCCAAGAAGAAACTCTCTGGAGGCAAAAGTCTAGAATCCAATGGCATAAAGAGGGGGAAAGAAATTCCAAATTCTTTCATCGCTCCATGATCCAGAGAAGGCATATCAATAGGAATCACCATGCTAGAAGATGCATAGGGGAAACCTGTCATGGATCATCCTGGCATAGAACGAGAGTTAGTCAACTACTACCAAGAGCTATCGACAAAGCCTTGCCCAAATTGATCTCAAGATATAGCCAAGATAACTCAACACATCCCCTCTTTAATCTCGATTAAGCAAAACGAAGCTCTCCTAAGACCAATAATGATAGAGGAGGTTGATCAAGCCATCAAAGACATGCCCACTGGCAAGTCTCCCAGGCTGGACAGATTCACCATAGACTTCTTCCACCACTGCTGGCATTTGGTACGGGAAGAGGTATGACAACTGATAGAGGACTCTAGGAAAACTCAAAGTGTACTCCCAACACTCAACGCCAATTTTCTAGCTCTTATCCCCAAGGATGATCGTTTCTCTCACCTGAAGCAGTTTAGACCGGTAGCGCTCTGCAATGTCATCTACAAAATTCTCACAAAGGTAATTTCACTTCGACGCAAACCCCTTCTACCTTTTACAATTTCTCATGAACAATCAAGTTATGTTGAGGGGTGTCAAATTATGGACAGTGTCATCCTAGCCCACGAGGTCATTCACTCCCTCAAGTCCTCTGGCAATCCTAGTATTCTTATTAAGCTTGATCTCTCTAAAGGCTTTGACAAATTGAGCTGACAGTATATGCAATCTCTTCTGGCTTTTGGATTTAATGAATGATGGGTAAATTGGATAATGTCCCTCACCTCCTCTGCTTTTTTCGCCATCCTGATTAATGGAGTGCCCTCCCGCCCTTTCTCCCCTTCCAGAGGAATTCGCCAAGGGGATCTCCTTTCCCCCTTCCTTTTTGTCATTATGGTTGAAGGCCTCAATTGTTACATCAAGGCTGCTATCAATGATGGTTCTCTCAAAGGCCTCTCCCTTCATGGTATGCATCCTCCTATCTTATACAACCAATTTGTTGATGACACAATGATGATGGGGGTCCCCACTGCCAGAGAATCCCGTTGCATCCTCGAAATCCTCAATGACTTTTGTGATGCCTTTGGAGCCTCCATCAACACTGAAAAATCTCAGGTCTTCTTCTTCAACACTCCCATAGGCAGTTCAAAGTTTCATCACTTGCCATCTGGTCTTCAGCTGGAGCTCCCTTCCTTCCAAATACTTAGGCATTCCCCTTATTGACAATGCCCTTTGAAGCTGCCCCTAGGAGAGTTTGCTCTCCTTCCTTGACAAGCGCCTCAACTCTTGGACCTTTCGCACTCTAAATCTAGCAAGGTGTTTGGTTCTTCTGAAATCTGTCATGCAAGCATCCCAATTTCTATCTTCTCTGCCCTGGCAACCTCTAAATCAGTGTTAAAATCCATCAGAAACATCCAAAGGAACTTTCTCTCGAAGGGAACCAAAGAAGGTCAGAAATGGTCTTTAATTAAATGGGAAAATCTTTGCAAGCCAAAACTTGCAGTTGGCCTGGGGTTAAGGGATCCTAGTTTGCTCAACCAAACTATGGGAACCAAAATCTGGTGGAGGTGGCTCAAAAAGTCGGGGGACCTCTGGGCTAGGATGTGGCGGCATAAATACATGCCTAAAGTGGAGGAAGCTCAATTGATCAGATGGAACGAATAGAGACAGGGATCCCTAATCTGGAATTCGGCCTGGCAAAATCGCTACTTGGTTGAAGAGCATGCCTTTTGGGAAATTAGGGATGGTAAGGAGGCTCTTTTTTGGATAGATTCGTGGCAACAAAGGCCACTGTTGCATCATCTATATCAATTGGCTGGCCTCCGAGAACAAATGGCTCAGGGCAGATCTCCTTGTGTCACAAATCTATCGAAAAACTCAACTCCCTCCTCATTATGGAGGGAGTGGAAAATCACTTGGGAAGATCTTAGGATTCAGGTGGCAACAGATCTTGGTCCATGGCAAGAGGATGCATCGATGAGAAGAATCAGGATTAAGCAAGGCTCAAATATTCTCCGATGGGGTCACTCATCAACAAGGGTCTAATAGGGTCTATTATTTTATTTTAAAATAATAGAAATTAACATAAAATTAAGTATTTTAAAAAATAGTATGATAGAATAATTTAAATAATTATTTTAAAATAAAATTTTCTTTTTAATTAAAGACAACCATTCAAACAAACCATTTATATTCTCATCAAAATATTAATATTTTAAAAATATTAAAATGTTGCCTTTATTAATAAAAATATTTTTAGGGGTTATGAACAAAAACCATTATTCAAATTGAAAAATTTATGTGATGTTTATGCTCATGTGATGTTTATGCATTGCATTTATTAATTTTAAATCAATTATTTATGGACTTTTGAACTCATATAACTTTTATTGGTTCAACTTCGAATATTTTTGTCTTGTAAACTATATTAATTGCATGATTTACATGATCTTCTCTATCATTGTTAAATGTAGTTAGCGAAGAGAGAGTTCCACACATTAATTCAAATCACGGAAACCTCATAAATATGAAAATTAGTTTAGTTATATAAAGGGATTTAAATATGTTATTTTTAAAGGTTATATGTTTATTAGTATCTTACAATTCTTTTTAATATTCAATAATCTCACTTTTTCTCCCAAAGAAAACAGTGAAGCAATTTTATTTAGATAAACAAAATTACAAAATTAGATGTTGTAGAGTATTCCGATATGCTTTCTTAGGCCTGTCCTAAGACTTGAAACAATGTTTTAATGATACATATATTTGAAAATCAAAACATAGATTTCGAGCTTTCCCATCCACATAAAAGGTTGTTTCTACCTTAAAAAACCATCCTAATCAATCTTATACAAATTTTCAAAATAAAAAGTTTGCTTTATACATAGAAAGATGCAACCATGTGTCTTCTTGGACATGTGTCTTCCTGTCCAAGAAAATTTGTCAAGTAGATATATTAAAACTAAGGATCATGGAGATGAGCATAAGAGTGTGTTTGAGAGCTTTCAATGATATTCTAGATTTCGTTTTCCCATTAAACTCCTTTCTTAGATAATTGATATGCTTTCTTGTTTTTGTCTAACATGTGCGAAGGTAATATGACAAAGTTGATTTACTGTTTAGGATGTCAAGAAACAAAGGTTGTAGAGTGAAATTATGCAAGTTGAATTTTCCTTTCATCCATTGAATAACAAGAAGAGAATCTTCAAATATTTGAATTTGAAAGATTCCATTTTCCTTTGCGAGCATTAGCACCAGTTTAAGTGTCATTAATTCACAAAAATTGTTTGTTCCATTGCCTATCCCAACTTTGAAAGTGATATTGTGGTTGGAGGAAAGATGTAGGATTCGCCAGCCCCTCCTGTAGGGGAGATTCCTTGAGAGACACCATCAAACAAAGCCCATGGCATTTCCTTGTTTATTTGTTCTTCGATGAGGTGTTTTGTAGAACATACTTCCTTATATTGAGGAAAGGAAAAAATATTTTTTAAACTTTGAATGATGCATTTCAATGGTAATGTATCCTTTTCCTCAAAGATTTTAGTGTTTCTAGCCATCCATACTAACATCTCACTATATATCAATTATTAAAAAAATGGTAAATAAATATCAACACTTTTTATGAAAATAATTAAATATTAACTATTAAAAATAAGCTGGTCATGTTGTATTGCCTTTTTTAATTTAAAAACATTAAATATCGAAAATGGTGGCACCACAATCACCACTTTTCTTTTAAAGTATTTATTCTAGTGGTTTTGTTACATAAATTATGTGGGTTTGCCTTTTTTAATTTAAAAACATTAAATATCGAAAATGGTGGCACCACAATCACCACTTTTCTTTTAAAGTATTTATTCTAGTGGTTTTGTTACATAAATTATGTGGGTTTGGGTTATTAAATAGTAGCCATATAAAAAAATTGTGATACTAGTATCGCCACTTTTCTTTTCGAGGTAATGTTTGAGAATTTTTACCAACATCGAGTGGTTTGGGCATAGAGTTCTCATTTTGAGGTAATAGTTCTCGTTTGGTAGATAAATATGTTATTCTACTGAGATGACCAGAGAATTTGGAGTTGACATGGCTCTACAGAATGCATTTTGATCTATTAGAGTTGCCATGTTGATATAGTATCAATGACACACTGGCTATCATGTGAGGGTTGTGTAATTATGGACAAGAGAAAACACAATGCGAAGGAGTTTTTTATGGATGAAAAGAGTGCAATGACACTTGAAGGGTTCACATTTTTGGTTACTTGAAGTGTTGATAAGAGTATGTCATGTATCAGAAAGGCATTAAGGGATATATTTTGTGGAAGAAATCCAAGATGTGTAACAAATTAGATAGATTTGTTGATTGATATGAGTCATAGTGATGATGTAGAAGTATTTGTGAAACAAATGCATAGTCTTTATGTGTAAGTTTATCATGAGTTCATGATAATTTATACCAAATTTGCATAGAAGATTAAAGTCATTTGATATTAGTGATAGAGTCATGTCTCACTTAGAAAATATTTCCATTGTAAGGTCACAACCACCAATTGAACTTCAAAAAGATAAGATCATGCAAGATTCACATTAAGTTTGGAGATAATGCATACAAAGTGGAATTACTAGTAGAATTTAACAACTCACCCAT
Organism: Picea sitchensis; assembly: GCA_010110895.2. Taxonomy (NCBI): domain Eukaryota; kingdom Viridiplantae; phylum Streptophyta; class Pinopsida; order Pinales; family Pinaceae; genus Picea; species Picea sitchensis. The sequence continues at coordinate 7,141 of SNQJ01S0174446.1, read as the reverse complement.
ATTTGATGTTCCAAAACTATAATTGTACCAAGAGGATGAAAATAGAAGAGGAAGCAATCACAAAATTTGATTGGGAGAAGCAGATGTTGAAAATGAAGCATGAAGGGATAGAGAGTGCCAGAGGAGAATACATTTTAGAATATAGATTTAGAATATAAGTAGTAGTGCCAAAGGTAGAGATCACTTAGATCTCATAAACAAAGTTTAAGAAATTGATCAAAATTATCAATTCAAGATGTGTAAAAATCACACAAGGATGCATACATTTTTTCTTAAAGGGGATATTGATGAGAGAATCCTTAGAGTGGAGTTTCTAAGAAAGAGAACGGAAATAAGTGACAATACAAAGTTAGTTTCAAAGTGTGGAACTGTGCATGAGACAAAGATGAGATTTTAAAGGATATTATAAAGGATAACATAAAAGAAGGAATGATTGATCAATGTTTGTGTGCAGGTGAGGAGATCAATCAACATTGTTTTGTAAGTTAAATCATGTGCAACATGGAAAGGGAGTAATATGATGCATGGTTATGATGTTTGAGAACACACATCTTAGGGAAGATGGGTAGCATAGTTTTGGAAGATTGGACAAATAGCATAAAAAAGTGAGTAGAGAAGATGATGTAATACATATTTGGAGGATAAATATATAGAAATTGAGCATAGAGGCATATCAAGAATATGAACAAATAGTTAAATAGTAGCATTGAGTGATTCTAGAAAGGGAGAGAGTTTAAGAGAGAGGGGGGCAAAGTTGGAGAGTCAAAAGAAGGTTCCAAGAAATAAGACTTAAGGAAATATAACATTGTAATATATCTACCACGTTATACTTTTTAATGAGAATATGAGTTCTCATAATGTGTGGGGGATTTGTTTTGTGGTTTTGATATACAATAATATAAACAAATGTGTTGTTTTGTGTGTCAAATTGGGTAAGTTATTACACCCCAAAAAGGAAGGGTGAAGGAATAACAATTTAGGGTGTCGTTGTGTCAATTCTTGATCTGGATTTGATTGATATTGAAATGAAAGAACATGCAAGATTGCAAAGAAAGCACAAACACCATATTAACAGTAGATTGTTGCAATAAAAAGTAAAGTCTATCAATGAATCAAATGGTGAAAAAGTACAACATTCATAACAATACAATATGACTAGAATGGTGCTATCTTATCTCTAGGAAGAGATGTGATGACTACTCTTATTTGTAAGAAGCCATGATAAGAGGTTGAAACAACATTTTATAATAATGCCAAATAAACCTAAGAAACAAAACCCTATCCCTAACATGATTAGGGTTGTGTCGGAACGTTGAGCTAAATGAATCTGAGATGTTTGAGAAAAGGGGAGCCTTACCCAAATCATAACTTTTTGGTTACTTTTGTAGTTTGCTGGAAAGAACACTAGAAGTATGAGTTGGGTATTTAGGCCTTGGGCGTAATTGTCCTTGAAAATACATAGGAAAGCAAAAAAAATTGCATTAAAAGATCACAACTATAAAATTATTAGTATCGGGATCATTTTGTAGACAACCTTAGATGGCCACTTGGATCAGTCCTTTTGAGTTGAGTATACATGGTTCTCATTGCGTTAAGTTTTGATATTAGATGAGAGAAATTTTGCTAGATCCGGTTCCTGGGAAACAATTACTTGCCTTGGTGAAGAAGCTACCATGCTTTGGCAATCCGATAAAGTTTAATGCAAGTTGGTGAGTGCTCATCTTCTTGTCTATGATTTGATCCATTATAGCTTGCTAAATGCAGTCAAGGTTGAACTATGTAGTGTTTATGTGCTCCACCACCTCTAACGTATCCAACAAAGGTGGAAGTATGGACGAAGGAGTGCCACATTAAATATAAGGAGTAGGCTAGGGAAGGGTGGATGATTTAATTCAAAAACATTATCACCAACGACCTTGGTGATAATGTAAGGGCCATATCAGAGTGGTATGAACTTCCCATTGGATCCTATGAGTTTCTCTTTCTATAAGTGTAAATATACCTTGTCACCAACTTAAAACTTGTGTGGAACTTGATATTGACAACGACATTGNAAGGTTGAACTATGTAGTGTTTATGTGCTCCACCACCTCTAACGTATCCAACAAAGGTGGAAGTATGGACGAAGGAGTGCCACATTAAATATAAGGAGTAGGCTAGGGAAGGGTGGATGATTTAATTCAAAAACATTATCACCGACGACCTTGGTGATAATGTAAGGGCCATATCAGAGTGGTATGAACTTCCCATTGGATCCTATGAGTTTCTCTTTCTATAAGTGTAAATATACCTTGTCACCAACTTAAAACTTGTGTGGAACTTGATGTTGACAACGACATTGCTTGTACTTAGCATTTGCTTCTACAAAATGGCTTGTTGGATCTGTGGGATCCATTCAACAAGTTTTGTTTCTTTGTTTTCCCTGTTCCAAGCATGGGTGGACTCTTCCTTTGTTGATGCAATTGGGGCCAATGGCTAGAACCCTAGGAACACTTGAAAAGGGTTGTTTCCAATATAACTATACAGAGTTTTATTGTGGATATGCTAAACATAAGGAAGGATTTCATCCGATGTACATGTATACTTGGAGTTGTACATTTTGTGAATATGTACAACCATTTTGTTTACTACCTCCGTTTATCCATTGGTTTGGGGAGGGAAAACAATGGATTTAGTTAGTTTGGTATTCATCATGGATGAAAGGCTAGAACATAAGATTCTTGGAAACCTATTGTCCATGTTAGAGACAATGGTCTTTGGAAATCCGAAATAAATATGAACACACTCAATAAGACTTTAGTAGTGGTTTATGTTGTGATGATGTTCCTGTAGGGAAAAAAATGTAATCTTAGATAAATAACAACAACCACAAAAATACTATTGTTACCATGTTTGATTGAGGGCATCCATAACATTAAATCCATAGAGATTGACTCCCAAGGATCTTTTGAATGGGAAAAGGAGTGTATAGTGCATGTTTCTTGATTACAAGGTTAGCAATGGCACAAGTAGTGCATGATCTAGTATGTCTTTTGATGCCCTATTTAAGCTTGGGCTAGTAGAATTACTTTTGTTGCA